>PVKM010031947.1:0-16629 GCA_004027735.1 Carollia perspicillata | reverse complement strand
TATGACTCTTGTGACTTTTGGGGCATCTCTCTGTAGGTATGGGCTCCTGTGGGGTAGGGCTAAGCCAGGACTGGGGGAAAGGCTTTGGCCTCCTACTTGGGTGCGCCTGGATACAAGAAGCCTGCCTCCCCTTCTTATCTCAGTTCTTCTCTTCTCCTTTCCTCTTTGAAGACAGCCCTCTGTCCTGTGGTAATGGGGGGAAACTGTGGACCCCTGGGTATCAGCTGGGAAGGGGAGGCGAGGCAGGTCTCCACAGGTGGGCAGCTGAGGATGGGCCTCGGTCTTTTTCCAGTGGAAACAGGGTATGTGTGGTTGCCAAGCTGAATTTTCCTTCCCTGGGTCTCTAGAATGAGACACCCAAGACCCTACCTCTTCCTGGTCTGAAGTTCTCTCACCCCTGCACACACACAAAAAATGGTTTTGACCACAGTGCTGCTGTCTCACAGAGAAAGGAACTGCATTCACTGAGACAGGGTATTTGCCAAGCTGTACATGCCTGCAATTCTCAGTACAGACCTGGAAGGTTCCAGGAAGAGTCACAGAAAGAGATTCGGGTCACCCAGCCAATGGAGAGGCTTGAACTTTATTTATTTTAGCATGCAGGAAAGGGAGGGAGAGAAACACTGATGTGTGGGAGACACGTGGATTGGTTGCCTCTTGCACACCCCCAACTGGGCATCTGGACCACAACCTAAACATGTGCCCTGACTGGGAATCCAGCTGGTGACCTTTTGGTTCACGGGCTAGCACTCAGTCCTTGTGCCACACCAGCCAGCTATTTATTTTAATGCCAGAAAGTGTAAGTAGCATGTCCAAGCTTTTTAGGCAATATAAGTATAAACAAACTATAAATTAGCCAGAAGAAACATATTAAGAAATAATAGTGTAGCTCAAATGGAGGTAAAGTAAAACCACACTGGTGCGGTTTGTCCTGGGGTGCTGGTATCCTAGCTACCCAAGTACTTCCTACACTCGTGATCGTTGTTTTTCAGGGTGTCTAAACACTTTGAATGAAGGCTTTTCATTTTTACGTTGGTGTCTGGACTTCCTGGGAAATGTAAATGGTGAGCATGTGAAAGAATAAACTCTCATTGGGTCCAAGAGGAGATTTTGTATGTGGCCTAGGGATCTTTGAGCTGAACTGTCTGTTCTGCAGGGTCCCCTTGGGTTTGGCTATTTCCGGGCAGTTCTGGGCAAGCCCTGCAGATAAGTAGTGGGAAAACACAGCTCACACCCAAGGAGGGGCTTTTCTGCTGGGGAGGGGATGGCCTGAGGAGGCCCACCGCACTCCGTATTTGCAGGCAGTGACTCTGGTTGGCATGCACTCATTTATTCCACAAATACCGGGGCGGGGGGTGCATAGATTTTTAAGTTGGTGCCCCAACTGCAGGCAGTGGTGGGCACTGGCCATGGTAGGGGAACCAACCTTGTGAAAATGGCTTCTGATGCGGGCTCCTTCACCTGCCCCAAAATGTCCCCACCGCACACACTCCGCCAGGAAGAGCTGATGCTGACCACAGACCCTTCCACTGGGGTGCGCTGAACGGTGGGGCTGTGCCAGGCAAGTGGGAGAGGAGGGATTCAGGGGCTGCATGCAGGCCAGGAGGAAAGGCTCGCCGCCACCCACCCCAGGCAGCGAAGACTCCACGGCTCCGGTGAAGGGGCCCAGCAAAGCTCAGCTTGCACACCGTTGTGCAATCTGTCTCCACCCCACAGACACCCAGCCACTCTCCCTCTGTAAGTCTGGCTTTGTCCGAGGGAGCCACAAGGGGATCATAACCAGGAAAGTGATTCACCACGACTTTGTAATCGGCCTTCAGCTGCAGACGCCCAAGTCCTGCAGCCTGGGAACCCGTTCCTGCTGGCTCTGGGACGCCACACGTGGGGCTGGGAGCACTGGCGAGGAGTAACGCGCCGGGTCTCCCGGCCCCAGCCCCGGTGCGGGGTGGGGTGGGGTGGGGTGGGATGGGGAGAACGCATCTCCAGGTCCTCTCTGCGCTTTGAACCTCCCCTTTCCTCCCGCGCCAGGTCTGACGCAAACAACACCCCCAACGCAGAGCACCCTGTGTAGTGTTTCTAGCCGGCTCCAAGGCAAGCTAGGCCCCCGTACGTGCATTTAGAAAGCGAAGATTTCCCTGGGGCTTGGGTGGGGATGGCGTGGGCTGATTTGATGTAAGACAACGCCCATGATGCCAGACCCGTTCTGGGGGATTTGCTGGTTCCTCTCTCCCCCACGAGAGAGCCTTCGTGCTTTAAATACCGTGCTCCAATTAGGAAAAAAAAAAAAATCCAAGTGGAACACGTTTGGAGAGAGGAGTGGAAAGACGGCATTTTAATTCCAGTCCGCCCTTGTCGCTGGACTTCGATGTAACTTGTATTTGGCCTCAGTTTCCACATCTGTAAACTGGGAAGAAGGCCCATGTCCTAGGGACTGGGGTCGTAGAGAGGCAGGTGGCGTAGGTGCACGGGTAGTCAGTGCTCCCGGAGTCTCGCTTCCCCGACAACAGGGCTGCGATGGGGCGCACATCCTCAAGACAGTGTGTGAGACTTGGGACAGTGAGACCCGCCTCTGCGTCCTGGGCGGGTGAGCGAGCGCTCGGAGGCGCGCACGGGCTGGGCCCGGGAGGGCCTGGGGAGACGCCCTTTCGGTGTGGGCCAATCAGCGCCCGTCTCTGAACGGCCAATAAAGAGGTGCCTTACAGCCCAGGCCGGATCGGGAGCGAGGCTGCGGTGAGTGCGGCGCTGACAGAGACGCGCGCGCGCGCGCGCGCGAGCCAGCCCGGACCCCTGGCCGCTGCCGCCATCACCGCCGCCCGCCCAGTCGCCCCTCAGCCACTTCCCCTCGCCATGGAGGCGAGGCCGCCGCCGCCGTTGCGGGGCTGCGAGCCACGGGCCAGGCGGCGGCCCTGAGAGCGTGTGGCGGGCCGAGACGCAGCCGCGGAGCCGAGGCGGAGCCGCCGTCTTCGTCCCCAGCGGTCCCGCCCAGAGCCGGACTCAGTGAGTGTTCGCGGCCGCGGCCGTCCCGGGGGGCTTCGGAAGTGGGGGGTGGCTCCCGGCGCGAGTGGAAGGGGTCCGTGCCTGGAGCCCCAGTCCTTCTTTTCCGAGTAGAATCCTTCGGGTGTCTAGAATCCAGGCGGCTCCCACATCCTTAGGTTGTCCGGGGGCGGGGGTGGGGATCCCCGGAAACGTGCGGGACAGGGCGCTGACCCTTGTGGACTGCTCGGGAACTTTGCGTGCGTCCTCCTGGGGGCAGGCCAGGGCTGCCGTAGCTCATTCTGAAAGAAGAAACTTGGAATAGTGGGAACAGAATTTGCTCAGATCCATTTAATGGGAAGGAAGAGAACTCCCGGCATGAGCAAATTTGCTCTTGCAGAGACCAACTTTTCCTTCCCTTAAAGCCCCCCAAGGCCCCTCTCCCAGGCCCCGCTTTTTTCCGCCCACTCCCAACTGTTGAGGCGGCTTAAGAAGGGAAATAGGGTCTCAGGGCTGCCCAGAATTCAGAAAGAGCCAATTGGGAACGCAGATCCCCCTTCCCTTTTTACTTTCTGGTAAATAAAATAAAGAACATCGTTTTTTGAAAAATTAATTCCTAATTTTATTTCCTGAAGATAAAAATAATAATGAGCCGAGCCCAATGTGGTGTGTGTGTGTCTGAGGTCATGTTGTTTGTAAGACAGGAAAAGAATGTTCAGAACCTCCCTAGACAGGGTGAATGCCTTCAGGAGCCTTTGCCCAGGCTAGCGATTCCTGCTCTAGAACCAGTCACATCTCCCCCCAGGTCTCTTCCTAGCCACCTGCTTGCCGTGAAGGGAGCCCTAGAACCAGAAGATGGAGGGTGGGAAGAGGACTGACGTCGAAGATGGGCAACATCATCTTCCTGCTTGGCCACTCCTTCCCAAAACACAGATCTGATGCTGTCACTTGTTTACTTAAAAATTCCCTCACTCTCCTTTTCCCTTGGGATGCATGAAGCCCAGAAGGTCTTATCAAGTCGTACAAGGCCCTTGACAGTCTTCCCTTAATTTATCCTTTTAGTTTTAATTGAATCCTTTGATTCTCCTTCCCCTTATCCCTCTCCCTAGCCATTCAGAGCCACTTGTCTGCCTCTTCACACACTTAGATGCCTCTATGCTTGTGTGATCCTCTTTCCTCCCCACTTTTACCTCGATAGCTCTATCTTTTCCTTTAAGTCCCTTTTCACTAGAGAAGCTTCTTGAGGGCAGGAGCTGTGTCTTGTGCACCTTTCCATCTCCCATGCTGAGAGGATTCTTCCTCCCGGTTGTCTTGCAGGCCCTATCCCGTCTCTTCCCCCTTATGTATTGGCCCTGTGTACTTCCAGGTACCCACTTCCCAATTCTGTTTCTTGAAGGCCTTCTTGGAGTGCACGCCTAGGACTTTCAGCATCTCTGATTCCCCATCTCTCCGTTTCCATCCTGGCCAGCCCCCCTGCCCCCTGTCAGTAGTGAGCAGGCAGGAACTGTCAGTCTCATATCTCACTGGCATCCAACCTGCTTGACTATCTCCGAAAAGCCGAAAGTCCCTTGGTGTCTTTCCACCTGTGCCTTCCTGAATGGTCTGACTGATGCGTGCACCCTAAGGCATGGTGGGATCTAGGAGGCTGTCACTGGCACCTTTTAGCCACTTATTTATCATGTGGGCAAAATTCAGAACCAGAAAGGCCAGTCCTCTGACCTAAGTACATTCATGTGCCTCTTTGTTAGGGGAAGTCCTTGGGATACAAATTAAAAGTGAGGAGGTCGCTGTCCAATGAAGGACAGATGGATACAAGTACATACATCACAAGTGGTATGAAAGTATAATAATAACTATTCTATTTTACTTGCCCTGTGACAAACTATGTAATACATTTCTACAAATTATATTTGATGTGTTTAGCAGTCGTATAGGGGCTTATTCCTACTTGACAAGAATAGAAACTGAGACTGTACAGTGTGCAGATAAGATTGAGATTAGGGAGGGAAGAAGGGATTTGATGAGGGAACAGGCAGGATTTGAATCTTGGCAGTCTAGTTCCAGACCGCCTGCCAGGTTGTGTAGAGAGCATTCCCTCCTTAGGTGGTTCAAGAAAGCTTTACTGGGAGGCGGCCTTTGGATCATGAAGGGCGTGTAGGAGTTTGTGTGTGGTGGACAGAATACGGGAAAGAGGGAACAGCACAGGTGGGCTTAGAGGTGGAAGGAGCCCACTGTTGTTGGGGAGCCCCGAGAGGTTAAACGTAGTTGCACTGTATAGAGAGAGGAAAGAAGGGTGGGAGATGAGCTTTGAGTGAGCTTGAAGGGCTATGTGTGCTGTGTTAAAGTTTGGCCAGTGGAAAGCTGTTGGAGGATTTTCTAGGAGGTCAGGGACTTAGGTTGACTGGACTTCGGAAAGGTCATCTGAGGTAGTGTGGGGCCAGATGCTGTTGCCCCTGCAATTTGGGAGACAGTGGCCAGGCTCCATAGAGAGGCACAATCACAGCCTTTCAAAGACTCAGATGGAGGCCGGTAGAGAACCTTGCTCAGTTTTGAGAAAAGATAGTAAATACTATGAGAAAAAATTCCAGCAGTACAACAGGGCATGTAGAGAAAAATAAGTCTCCCCCCTACCCTGACTTCAAATAAGTCTCCCCCCTACCCTGGCTTCCCCAGAGATGGCTATAGTTTCCAGTTTCTGTGGCCCTGTGTAGACACTGTTCCTTTATAGACACGTGTCTTCCTCTCCGTACTCCTTCCCCAGTGGTACCATACCATCACACCTTGCTCTTTTTCACTTAACATATTTAGGAAATCATGCCATATTAGTATATATAGAGCCATTCACTTTTTAAATTGACATCCTTTTCTTTATTTCATTGTATGCACTATAACTTGTAACTACTCTTTGGGTTAAACAACATGTATGTTTCCAGGTTTTTCTGTCACAGCGTTACAGTGAATGTCTTTGTACATACAGTTTGTGCTCATGTATAAAATTATCTGAACAGTATATTTCTAAAAGTGGAATTACTGGCTCAAAGGATACATGTGCATTTTTTAAGTTTTAGACATGTAATCAAATCACTACCCCCTTGAAGGGATTGTATTAACTTATCCTCTCCCCTCAAAGTGTGAATGGGACTCAAGGGATCTTCATCAGAGTATGAATCAGGATCCTTTGGGGTGCTGTTTCAGATACCATGTGCCTACTTTTCCCTCACTTAACCTCCCCCCGCCATGTGATTCTAACGTATTTCTTTCATTTTACAGAGGAAGACATTGAGGTTCAGAAAGATAAAGTGACTTGTACAAGACAGTCAGTGTGGGTGGTGGTTTGTTTTTTAAGCAGCTCTGACATTGTATTTGCCCAGCACCTTTCATTGGAGGTGCTGAGTCGATTTGTAATCCTTGTTGCGTTAGTAGTCTCCACCTTTATGTGGAAAAAAGCGAGATGCAGATGGAGTTTGAGGTATAAGCAGGAAGCTGGCCAAATATAGAATCTTGTCTTTTACCTCTAGTTCAATAACTAATAAATGTTCTCAAATGCCAAAGTTGGAGAAATGTTTTTGTTTTTAGTGAGTCTGAGAACAAAAATAGCTGTAACACTTACTGAGTAAAACTGACCAGCAAACCCACAAATAACCCAACATTAAAATTTGCTTTAATATATTCTCTAAAGACATTCCATTAAATGTGAAACTTTAAATTCATAATCCAGTTGTACCAGTATATAGGCATAGATTTGTTTAACAGTTGTAATCAGTACATACAGGTTTTTTAAAAAAAGATTTATTTCCAGAGAGAGGAGAAGGGAGGGAGAAGGAGAGGGAGAGAAATATCAACGTGTGGTTGCCTCTTGTGTGCCTCTTGCAACTGGGCAACTGGCCTGCAACCCATGCATGTGCCCTGACAGGGAATTGAACCTGCAACCCTTTGGTTCTCAGGCCAGCACATCCACTGAGCCACACCAGCCAGGGATTTTTAAAAAGGTTTTATTTATTTATTTTTAGAGAGAGGGGAAGGGAGGGAGAAAGAAATGGAGAGAAACATTCATGTGCAAGAGGTACATCGATCATTTGCCTCTTGAATGCCCCCAACTGGGGATGTAGCCTGCAACCCAGGCATGTGCCTTGACTGGGAATTGAACTGGCAACCTTTTGGTTTGCAGGCTGGCACTCAACCCACTGAGCCAAACTGACCAGGGCATATTTTTGTATTCTTGCATAGCATCAGCTATTCTATGTTTACTCATTTATGTATATTATTTGAAGTGACAGAATAGTATTCTATACATTGATTCCTACAGTTTGTGCATTCTTTTTTATTTTTTTCTCCTTTTTACTGATATATATATTGTACTTCTAAGCACCTTTTTTCAAATACTTCCTTGGAATTATTTTCTTGGACTCTTACTACTAAAGTGGGCTCCCTGACTCAGGATATGGCTTCAATACCAACTTGCTTTCTGGAAACGGTGAACTAATTAACAACAACATCAGCAATTTATGTGGCCCTGTTTCCTGACGGTCCATCCAATGCTATTACAAACAGAAACTAATATTTGATTTTAGTAATTTAAAAGAAATATAATGGAACTTTGAATTATGTTTAATATACATTTCTTTAGAAAAAGAGACCAGTAGCTCTTTAGACTCTGAAATAAATGTAGTGCTGTGATATATATCGTACCCAAGAGTTTATGGAGCTAAAACCAACTTATTTTTTAAGAAAAGTATTGTTGATGGGACAGAAATATTATGGAAATTTAGGATAAGATCATATTGGTATGAAACAAAAGACTGGATGCTGTTTGATTGAAAATACCAGACACTGTGCCACGAGTTGGGAACACCCCAGAGTATCATGGATTGATGTCTGTCCTGATGACACTTATAAGGCTAATAGAACAGACATTCATCTCTTTATGGTAATTACACATATGATCAAAGGGGAAGAATAGGATACCTTGTGAGTGCTAGAGAAGTTCAGCGTTAAACGACATTCATAGCTGAACATCATTTACAAAGGCCCTGAGCTGGGAACAGGTTTGGTACCTTAGGGCAGTGCCTCTCTAACTTGAATGTTCACAGGAACAATCCAGGGATCTTGTTAAAATGCCACGTCCTGATTCAGTAGGTCTGGGGTGGAACTTTGGATTCTGCATGACTAACTAGTTCCTAGGTGAGGCAGATGCTATTGGTAGGTGGGTCAAACTTGGAGTAGGAAGGCCTAATTAAGAGCTTAGTGAGTACCAGAAGCTGACTGGCCAAGGTGTGTAGGAAGGGGTAGTTCTCTGCCCAGGCAGTACTGTAGATTCACCCAGGGAACTTACATAAATCAGCGATGCAAATACCCCATCCCTGGGTATTTTGATTTCATTGGTTTAGGATGGAACCTGAGAATGTATATACACAGGGGTGTGCAAAAGTAGGTTTACAGATGTAAGTGCATGAAACAGACTTTATTATTGTATCCAGCCATGTAATATGAAAAATAGAGACATTTATTAAAGAAGGTACAAGACACATCGTACATAGGACAGTGATGCCTCGGTCTTCTTTAAAGTAGGCCTGTTGGGACCTCACACAGTTTTCCCAGTTGCTGTCAGCTATCCTGTTGTATTTTCCTGAACCCTGTCAACAGTCTGAAATGTCTTCCCTTTCAAAGGTGATTTTAGTTTTGGAAAAAGTCAGAAGTTGTAAGGCGCCAAATCTGGGCTGTTCGAGGGTTGAATCATCTGGGCGATTGGATGTTTCGCCGAAAAAACTCTGCATGAGACATGATGTGTGAGTGGGGTACACTGTCATGATGAAGCCACCAATCACCAGTTCCTATAGCTGCAGCCTTCTGAATCATCTAATAGTTTCTGCAGAGAATGTTCAAGCTTAATGCAAAATTTGATGCAGATTTGTTGCTCTGCTTGCTCAGTCATTTTGAATGCAACGGCCATGCAGTGCACATGCTTACTCAAGGGTGCCTACCACCCGACACTGACTAGTACAGTGAAGTCATCATTGTTCACACATGAGCATTCCAGTCCACTCTCCTTGCCTGCCAGGTTACATGGATGTTGCTCAAACCATCCTTGTTATATTAACAATGGCTAAACTTTTTTTGGACAGACCTCATATTTTTAACTCCCTAGGTGATTCTAATATGCAGCCAGGGTTGGGAAGCACTGGACTGGAGAGATGCAGGGGGCCAGAGTCAAGGGCCCCATGTACCATGCAAGGACTTTGTGTTTTTTTTTAAAGATTTTTTACTTATTTATTTTTAGAGAAGGGAAAGAGAGGGAGAGAAACATAAATGTGTGGTTGCCTCATGTCCGCCCCCTACTGAGGACCTGGCCCACAACCCAGGCATGTGCCCTGACTGGGAATCAAGTGGCGACCCTTTGGTTTGCTGGCAGGCGCTCAGTCCACTGAGCTACACCAGCCAGGGCCATGCAAGGACTGTGGACTTTCCTGAAGGTAGAGCTAAGCCATTGCAGGATTTTGAGGAGAGTGAACTGATCTCTCAGATGGATTTGCAGTTGTAAAAAAGTCCACTGTGGCAGCAATCTAGAACAGTAGTTTTCAAAGTGAAGCTGGTAATATGATTTACTGGGATGCTGAAAGAAGATTTTAGAGCTGCTTTTTGTTATTTTTATCTAAGAATGATAAAACATTAAACTTAGGAATCGTCACTGATATCTTCTTGGGGACCTGCAGGTCTGCAGGTCAGTCAGTGTTGCCATGTTAGCTCTAGAACTTCAAGTGTCCTGAAAGAAGAGAAGGGAGTTCTGCAGTGAGCAGGAGGAGCTGTATTTATACATTTGCTTTCAGTGTATTACAGCATATGGTAACGGTGTATATTATGCAATTTTCATTAAACTGACCTTTACAAAATGGACAGGTGGCTTAAAATTTTTTCTGCAAAGAAAGCAGTGATTGAAGAAAATACTAATAATTCAAGCACAAACAAAATGGCAGAGCTGTGCCCTTGTCCATCTCCTATTATGAATTCTTGGTGAGCTATTAAATCTGATTAAATAAGTCAGCTCCTGTTACATTGGAAATATCAAGAAGTGTGTTACAACATGGATTTACACCCTCTGTCATTAATAGGAATCTTGCTTTGAGAGTATGTAGAACCTTGAGATATTAAATAATAAAATACGAGGCTATCACTAGCATTGGGACATTTGAAAACTGAGCGTCTGGAGGATAAAGAGAATCTCTGCATTTTTCCCCCCAATGATGTTTCAAGTCCTAGGGTATTCAATCAGATGCTGTACAAAGTTTTACTAACCTAATTATTAAAGTATATATTTTGAGGTTTCTGGTTCTTACAAAAGACAAAAGGTGCATACCATTGGCAAGTTCTTCCTGTGTTGTCTTCCCTCCCTCCAACCAAGAAAAGGCTCATTAGGGGAAAAAACTGATTTAGTACATGGAAAATAATATGTCAAGAAACCAAAATGCATTCCTTTGTCAGCAAATACTCTTTAAAAAATATTTTATTTATGTATTTATTCTTTAGTGAGAAGGAGGAAAACAACATCCATTGGTTGCCTCTCACACATGCCATAATCAGAGACCGGCCCGCAACCCCGGCATATGCCCTGACTGGGAATCGAACTCATGAAATTTTGCTCTTTTGGATGACACCCAACCAACTGAGCCACACTGGTCGGGGCAGCAAATACTCTTATAATATGCATAGAAAATGTTGCTGAAGATTTGAACAAATGATATTAGAACAAATTTTGCAAATCAGAGTTTTGCAATATAGTTATAAAAGTACAGGAGCTTGTAGCATATATTTGCTAAATTTTCTTCTAATAATTAAATCCAAGAAGAATCAGTTAGTTATTTTGTGAGCTACTGGGGGAAAGTTGTACTGGAGAAGACATTCTTAATGATAAATGACTGCTTTAATAAATCGCTATGTAGAATAATTGTCTAATTGTAAACTACTGATAGAAGAGCTGGTTTGACTGAATGAAAAGGTGAAATTCATTCACTGCTTCCTCATGGACTATTTTTTAAAAATTGTATATACTCCTTTACTTTTCATTTTAAGTAAATGATGATCAGTGCAAACATTGCCAGTATAACTTAGTTCATGACAGTGGACAGATGCTCAAGCCCATGAAAATTAAAATCAAATGCTTCTAATAGCTAAAATTATATAGCTACCCTTATTTATATTTCCCGAAGTAACAATAAAACTGTTACGTTGCAGAAATCTATGAAAGGATGTAAATGTTACAGAATGGACCCTTGGTGGAGGACAAGATGCTACTACCAAATGGACTCCCCTTCTCCTGGGGTGCCCTGTACTAGGTTCGCCTTGCCCACCACCAGGGAATTATGACTCTCAATGCCAGAGATTGGTGAAAAGGACAGGAACTATTTATTCAAAAGTTACACAGACTTAGAGTAATGACTTAATGTCGTCGTTAGAATCCCAAAGTCCCTTAAACACCCACAAACACACACACAGTCCTTCCTTCCCCTCTTTGTCCAGTCTGCTAGGGTACCTTATCTCAGGAAAAGAAATAGAAGACTGCGGCTCAGGTAGCCCACAGTTCTTCCCAGTAATCTGTGCTTGCCTGGCAAGCCTCCTGCAGTTCCCAGTACCATCAGCTGTGTTGCTGCAGGATTTCCAGTTCTTAATCTGAAACCATGTGCCACCTTCTCATGCCCACCAGCAGGAGTCCTTTCACCCCTTTCCTTCCCTGCAAGGGAAGTTTAGGAAGCAGGAGAGCCTGCTTCCTAAACTGTGTGGCAAAGGGAACCCCAAAGCCGCATGGTTTTGACCCTCTTTAGGGACTATTGAGGCAGGTTTTCATTCATTGGTTATCTTGTGGTAGAGTTAATTTTTCTTTTATTAAAAAAATCAACTTTTCCTGTGATAAATGGCTACCTAGCAAATATTATTTGAAAAATTAATGTCCTTAATCTGTCTCTTCAAGTCAAGGTGTTATTTTAACAGTGAATGAAAAAGTAACTGCTTTTTTCTTAGAAGGAAACATGCTATGAGATAGGTAATTAAAAAAAAAGCTTTATTGAGGAGGGAGGGCTGGATGGGTGGGCCAGGATGGGAGTAAAAGACAGACAACTGTACTTGAACAACAATTAAAATTTTTTAAAAAACTTTATTGAGATATAATTTATATACCATAAAAGTTGCCCTTTTAAAGTATACAGTGGTAAAATTTTAGTCTATTCGTAGAGTTGTGCAGTCATCACTATTATTTAATTTTAGAACATTTTCATCACCCCAAGAAGAAACCCTGGCCCCATTAGCTTCACTCCCATTATACCTTCCCCCAGCCACTAACAACCACTAATCTGTCTCTGGATTCACCTGTTCTGAACATTTGGCGTTCTACAGCACGTTGCCTTTGTGACCAGATTCTTTTACTTAGCACAGTGTTTTTTTGGGCTTTTCCATATTGTAGGTTGTATCAGTACTTCATTTCTTTTTACAGCTGAATAATATAATATTCCTTTGTACCAACAGATCACATTTTGTTTATCCATATATCACTTAATTAATGTTTGGATTGTTTCCACTTTTTCGCTATTATGAAGAATGCTGCTATGAACTTTCATGGACAAGTTTCTGTGTGGATATATATTTTTATTTCTCTTGGGTCTATACCTAAGATTGGAATTGCCCGGTTAAATGACTCTAACTTTTAGAGGAGCTGCCAAACTGGTTTCTAAAGCAGTGGCACCATTTTCCATTCCCAGCAGCAATGCACAAGGGTTTCAGTTTCTTCACATCCTCACCAACACTTGCTATTCTTTGTCTTTCTCATTACAGCTATCTTAGTGGATGTGAAGTGATAATTTGTTGCTTTTTGTTTTTAAAGATTTTATTTATTTATTTTTTTAGAGAGAGGGGAAGGGAAGGAGAAAGAGAGGGAGAGAAAGCTCAATGTGTGGTTGCCTCTCTCACACCCCCTACTGGGGACCCAGTCTGAAGCCCAGGCATGTGCCCTGACTGGGAATTGAACCTTGACCCTTTGGTTCGCAGGCCTGTGCTTAATCCACTGAGCTACATACCAGCCAGGGCAATTTGTTGTGGTTTTGATTTGCATTTGCCTAGTGACTCATAATTTTATTGTGATTTTGTTGCATTATTAAAAATCTCATAATTTTACATATGAAAAAACTTGGAAACATAAATTTGTTACCTGCAAATGTCTCCAAATTTATTTCCAAAAAAATTTCTAGATGATGTAATGAAATAAAGAACCTAGGCATTAATCATCAGTGGCTGTTAAAACCATTAGGAAACTTAATAGAAGGATCTGACTGATGATCTTCTGATCAATCATAACATCTTTGAATGAGTACAACCAAACATCGTCTGATGAAGCCCTACATAAGAAATATAGCACCATTCATTAAATATCCCTTCCCCCAATTAAATCAGACCTAACTCTGATTAAGTCTCTAGATCTAACAACAAGTTTATGGAATATAAATAGAAAATTCAGAATGTGAGAAATTTTGTAGGACAAATGAATCCAGTTACTTCAAATAAATGGCAAGAGAAAAGTGGAGGAACTATTACAGATTAAAAAAACCTTGAGATATATTAACTAAATGTAATATATAGGCCTTGTTTAGATCCTGTTTCATACAAACCAACTGTAAAAAGGTATTTATGAGAGCTCTGGGAGTAATTTGAATATCACCTATCATATTAGATGATTTTTAAACAATTACTTTAATTTTTAAAGGTATGCTGATAGTATTATATTAAAAGGAAACACTCCTTTCTCTTAGATATAAGTACTGAATTATTTGTGGATGAAATTTTATGTCAGGAGTTTGCTTTAAAATAATTCATTGTATGAGGAGGGTTATAGGTGGTTTGCCATATACTGATAATAATCAGAGCTGCATAATCATTGTAGAGTTTGCTTTACTTTTGTGTGTGTTTGAAAATTCCCATAGTAAAAAGTTAATATTTGCTAGCACAATTTAAAGGAAACTGTTTGTGTAATGGGATGGGTTTGGAAAACTAAATGTCACAACTTAGTAAGCACAGCCATAGACTTCTTCCTGTGGACCCACGCTTCTTTTTCTTTTGTTTTCTTCTTCTCTTCTTTTTTTCCTTTTCTTTTCTCTCTTGCTATGATAGCCATTAAAAACAAGTATTGACTTGAAACTTACTTTGAGATTGCTCTATTTAAAAAGTATTAAAATGAGGTTTATCAAGCATAATGGAAAGTATCTGATCAGGGGTCACTCAAATATTGCTTTTGAGATTTTATTTATTTAGTTTTAGAGAGAGGGGAGGGAGAAAGGGAGGGAGAGAAACACCGATCAGTTGCCTCTTGCACGCACACCTTGACTGGGGACCAAACTGCAACCCAGGCATATGCCCTCAACCAGGAATCCAACCGGTGACCTTTCAATTTGCAGGACAATGCCCAACCAACTGAGCCACACAGGTCAGGGGTAAAATATTTTTAAAACAAGTTTGATATTAACATTTTAATGATAGTAATAATGGTTTTTATGCTTACCCTTAAAAACCCATATAAAAATCATTATTGTGATCATTATTTCATTTTTAAAATGAAGGTTTTTATAATATTCATATGTACTGGATGGGGCAAAAGTAAGTTTACAGCTGTATGTGAAACAATTTATTCTTTTAAAAAAAGATTTTATTATTTATTTTTAGAGAGGGGAAGGGAGAGAGAAGAGAGAGAGAGAAACATCAATGTGTAGTTGCCTCTTGCAACCTCCTGTTGGGGACCTGGCCAGCAACTCAGGCATGTGCTATAGATTGGGAATCGAACCGTCAACCCTTTGATTCACAGGCCAACACTCAATCCACTGAGCCACACCAGCCAGGGCCAGAATTTATTCGTGTAATGTTATATATTAATTATTTTATTAGTTTCCATATGAACTTGTAAGCCTACTTTTGCCCCATACTATATTAGTACTTTTGTCATGTTTATAAGTGAATATATGTTGAGGATGTACAGATTGGTTGGTTGCTTGGCTGGTGTGTAGCCAAAAGGTTTGATTGTTATTACAGTGAAGTATGAACTGGACAGAGCATAGAGACTAATTTGGTGATGTTAGAGCAGCTTTGGCCAGCGATGATGGCGTTCTGGACTGGTTTGGGGTGAGGGAGTGGTGATGGGTATGGAGCTGTGTGAATAAGTATGATTTGAGTAGTAGAAGCGTTAGTAGGGTTCCATGTTTCTGGCTTTTTGGAAGAAATGATTGTTAGTGAACTGAGCTTTTGTATGTGGGAAGAAGTTGAAACGTGTGCTGTGAGTCATGTAAGTAGTTCTCAAATATTGATGGACAAAGACTTTAACCAGCAATTAGTTTTCAAACATTGGTTGACAGGTAGCTTACTAGGATATTGTAACTGCATTAATACTACCTATTAATAAAGAGGATGTCTTTCATTGCTATATCAGCAGTACTGTTACCAGAGCAGTATGGAATAATTCCAGGACTTCCACTGGTTTTCTAAAAGGAACTGAGAGTGGGTTGAGGGAGCAGAGCTTTTATAGGGATGCCTCTCTTTTGGTGGCCCTTTCCATGTCTCCAATGATATGAATGCTTGACCCACCTTTCAAGGAGTGAGGCCAGTCCCTTTATCATTGGTTCTCCCACCTCTCTCTGTGAAACCACTGCTCCCCAGTGTTTCTTACTTCCCACCTGGACCTGTTCACTTTGTTAACAGGGGCTAAATTCACAGTAACTTCCAGTTGATGTTTCTTTCCCCAGTCTGGGGTGTTAGCATGGCCAGGGATCTTGCTACTACTTAAAGTCATGATACATACATGACTTTAAATGAAGAAAATTTATTTTTAAAAAGATTTTACTTATTTATTTTTAGAGAGAGGGGGAAGGAGGGAGAAAGAGAGAGAGAGAGAGAAACATGAATGTGTGGTTGCCCCTCATGTGGTCCTGGCCCCCTTCTGGGGTCCTGGCCTGCAACCCAGTCATGGGAATTGAACTGGTGATTGTGAGGTTTACAGGTGGGTGCTCAGTCCACTGAGCCACACCAGCCAGGGCAAAACCTAGTTTTCTTTAGTCTTGTTATTCTTGTAAGCATTGTAGTTTTTGTACAGAAACAAGAACAATAGCTTTTCGACTGGAACCGCCATCTTCCAGTAATTTGCCAAAATGACTAACACAAAGGGAAAGAGGAGAGATGCCCGTTACATGTTCTCTAGGCCTTTTAGAAAACATGGAGCTGTTCCTTTGGCTGCACACATGCGATTCTACAAGAAAGGTGATATTGTAGATATCAGGGAATGGACACTGTTCAGAAAGGAACGCCCCATAGATGTCACCATGGCAGAACTGGAAGAGTCGTCAGTGTCATCCAGCATGTGGTGGGCATCGTTGTAAACAAACAAGTTAAGGGCAAGATTCTCGCCAAGAGAATTAATGTGCAAATTGAGCGTATTAAGCACTTTAAGAGTTGCGATAGCTTCCTGAGACGTGTGGAGGAAAATGGTCAGAAAAAGAAGGAGGCCAAAGAGAAAAGTACCCGGGTTCAGCTGAAGCGTCAGCCTGCTCCACCCAAGAAGCGCACGTTGTGAGAACTAAGGGGAAGGAGCCTGAGCTGTTGGAACCTGTTCCCCATGAATTCATGGCATGATGAGTGTGA
>PVKM010031946.1:0-16620 GCA_004027735.1 Carollia perspicillata | reverse complement strand
CCCAGTAACTTTTAAAACAGGAGGAGCTAAAAAGAAGCAGTATTAGCATATTATGTTCTTCAGAAAATGTTTGAGTGCAACAAGGTATCCACAATCTATTACACTAGTGTTGCAATCAGCAGTCCTGAGGCAGTGCCCCACCTTCCCTGATTTCTAGATGTGCAGCTCGGGGCAATTAGTTTCCTCATCTAGAAAATGTAAATAACACCTCCTGAAATCTAGCTGTGGCAGATTAAAGATGGCCACATACTTTTTGACACTGCCATGTGAGTAAAGCCAGCCTGGACTCTCTGATCCAGCTCAGTCACCATCCACATGCTAGCAAAGGACCCCAGCCAACTGCACAGGGAACAGCATGATTGTCTAGCCAAGCTCTGCGCAAGCCTCTAACTCATGAAATCATAACACATAGTTTAGCCCTGGCTAGTGTGGCTCAGTGGACTGGGTGTCGACCTGCAAACCAAAAGGTCACCAGTTTGATTCCCAGTCAGGGCACATGCCTGGGTTGCGGGCCAGGTCCCCAGTTGGGGGTGTGCAAGAGGCAATTACACATCGATGTTTCTGTGCCTCTCTTTCTCCCTCCCTTCCCCTCTCTCTAAAAAGTAAATAAATACATCTTTAAAAATAAATAAATTAAAATAAATAAATTAAAAAGACATAGTTTATTACACAATAATAGATAATCAGAACATTAGCTAAAAGATGATTGTGAGAATCAAGATAAATTATAGATGGGAAAGAATTTATAGACTACATAGCAACATGTTTTGTCCACATTATACAAAAGGACAAATATAGGCTCTGGCCACTGGAGTTTATGGTTATTAATTTTTGTGACATTTGCCATTATTGTTTAGGGATGCAAAGTCAATTGCCATCAGGTGACAACAGTGGAGATGAAAAGAAATACATTCACCTTCTTGGTCTTTACTTTAATGAGGGCCAGGGCTTTGTGAGTCAGGGTTGCTAACACAGGTACAGCTGAGAAAAGAATATACCATCAAGCTTTAAGTTAGTTATTTTATTAAGGAATGTGGAGGCATGATTTCTTTTCTTGTCCTATGACCACACTCACCTTAGAGAATTTTTAAATAATAATCTCAATTAACCAGAATACTCAAAGAACATGGTACTCTTATTATCTGAAAATTCTATCAAGGCTTCTTGCTGAAAATCTTTTCCAAAGTGCTGTAATGACAGATTATACCAGTTTACTAATCAGTTCAAGTTCAGCTACACTATCAAAGTCTCCAAAGCAGTCCCCTGTTCCCAGAATGGCAGCCTTCCCTCCCCCACAATTTGCCACATGCCCCAGCCTGCCCTCCACAGCTGTCCATTGAGTCTGCTCAGAAGGGCCCAGCCATCAGAAAGACTGCGGTCAGCCACACCCTGACTCCACCCAAAACGGCAGGGCTTTTATTTTACTTCAGGAGTCATCGACAGCACGGTGTGCCAGGCTGGGTAGGTTAGAAGCTCTGTGAATCACTACGCTTGTGTTGGAATGATCATCATCAGGTTAAAGGGGCTCACATAACACCAGCGCTCCATGTACTTCCGGTTCAAACTAGTAAAATGTGTACACTGTGACTTGCACAAATAACAGTACTGTATGAAAGCATAGTGAGTTTATTAAGTGTGTTTATTTCTGTGTTACAAGGATAGTGTCTTTGCAAATATTTAAAAGATGCATGTGAGTGTTCCCCTTATCCCTATTTCCTGGGAGCCTTCCGTCTCTACATCTGAGTTTCTTTCAACCTCTCTTCCAGTTCTTCTGCTATTTGGATATTCTGATGATAAATGATTTTACTGAATTCTTCATTTCGGTTACAGAATTTTTGAGAATTCTAGAATTTTTGTTTTTGTTCAAATCTGCTGTCACTTTTCATAGTTTCAGTTTCCTGATAGAACGTTCGTTCACGCTTGGCTTTTATGCCATGGAACTGAGGGAGCATCGTTTTCTAAGTCTCTGGCTAATGACTTCCACACCTGAAGTCTTAGTATGTCTGTCTCCCTCGTCTGCTGTTTCTGCCGATGTCTTACTCCTCGTGTGCTCAATAATTTTTGACTGTGTGTTAGACATTGTGTATGAAAAAAAATATTTGTAGAAATAATTTGAGATCTATTAACTTCCACCTAGGAGGATTGTTCATTGTATTTTATTTTATTTACTTATTTTGCCAAGTATCTAGTGACATCCAGAATCACCTTAATCTCACAGTTCAAGGCTTGAGATTTTTGACCCACCAAGAGCAGGGCGTCTCAAACTGATATCACCTGTGTGTATCACCTGTGTGTGGGTCTTAATGTGCAAATTCTGATTTAGTAGAACTGAGGCAAGACTCCAGACTTCACTTTTTTTTTAAAGATTTTATTTATTTATCTTTAGGGGAGAAGGGAAGGGAAGGAGAGAGGGAGAGAAACATCAATGTATGGTTGCCTCTTGTGCGTCCCCTGCTGGGACCTGGCCTGCAACCCAGGCATGTGCCCTGACTGGGAATTGAACCGCGGTTGTTTGGGTTGCAGGCCCGTGCTCAATCCACTGAGCTACACCAGCCAGGGCCAGACTTCACATTTTTAACAAATCCCCAAGTGATTTCAGTGCTTGTAAATTTTATGTCTCAACTTGACTGGCCACAGGATGTCCAAATTAAACATTATTTCTGGGTGTGTCTATCAGGGTGTTTCTGGATGAAATTAGTATTTGAACCTGTAGACTCAGCAGATTGCCCTCAACATAGGTGGCATTATACAATCCACTGAGCTCTTGAGAGCTTGATGAATAAGAAACAGAGTAAAAGACACTTAATCTGATTTGCATTAGAAATTAACAGAAATTTGGGGGACAGAGGGAAAACCAGAGGATAAGGAGATCCCGAAAGCACATGATATGGAGGAGACAACAGATTTGTAAAACAAAGGAATGTCTGATTATTCTAGATGAAGACATTTGCATTTCGATAACATAAACCACCTCTGTCTTTCCACATCTTCAGTAAAATATGCTACCCACTGAAGCACATGGTGGGGGTGTTTTGTTTTACTTTGTTTTGAGGCAGTCGAGGAAAGAGCTGAGTTCTGTGTTTGCTGGGCATAGTACAGAGGCGGGTGATACTTGCTGTCTGTGTGTAGATCTGCTTCCCCAGAACTTTGGAAAATATTGAGCAGCTGCACTCAGTAGCAGGCACTTCTAGGTGCATTGAATGGATTCTCTCCTCGCATCAACCTCGCGCTGTAGCATAATCCAATTTAGAAATGCAGAAGTTAGAGCATCTAATCCGAAATATGACAGTGGGAGGAGATCCATGAGAGGTAACCATAAAAATGTGAACTTTGCCCCTTAACCTACCACAATTCACAGAAATCTTGGGGATGACAGTCTTCGGGAGGGAGTGGAATGGGGGTTCTGGCTACCTTTTCCAGGGCTAACAGGTAAGGAGACCCCAGTTGGCATCTGGCATCTTGCAATGTTGTCAGGAGATAATGGGGGTAAAGCACTTGGCTCAGGAGAGTCCATAGTTACTAGTCACTATCCAAGCTTAGTACCTTTCTGTCTGCCATGCTTGACAATTAGAATCCAGAGATTAGGGCAATGTCTTCTTTAGTTAACCTACTCTTCCTACCACCACCACCAGCCTGGCCCAGTACGATGGATATAACAAACACTAAGCAAGTGTTTGTTGCTGCCAGTTTCTGAAAGTTCCCCAAACACGACTAGGTTCAAAGGCTGTATCATTACTCCCCACTGATGCATAGTAAATTACCCCAGGGCATAGGTGGCTTAAAACAGTAGTTATTAACTGTTAAGACTTCAGGAGCAGCTAAACGGGATGGCTGGGCTTAGGTCTCTCATGAGTTACAGTCGAGATGCTGAGTGGGGCTGAAGTATAACTTGAAGTTTTACTGACTCACCCACATGGCTGTTGGCAAGAAGTCTCAGTTGCTCACCACCTTTCCGTGGGGTCAGTCATGACATTGCAGCTGGCTTCTCTCAGATCAAAGGGAGTGAGACTAAGGCAGGAGCCACGATATCTCTTACCACCTAAGCTTGGAAGACACACAACTCCTCTCTCACTTTATTCTCATCAGAATTGAGTCACGAAGTCTAGTCCACCCTCAACGAGAGGCAAATTAGATTCCACCTACTGACGGAGGCACCAGATCATTTGTGGACATGTTTTTAAACTACCACTGGGCCCTGGCTGGTGTGGCTCAGTGGATTGAGTGCTGGCCTGCAAACCCAAAGTCACCGGTTCGATGCCCAGTCAGGGCACCTGCCTGGGTTGCGGGCCAGGTCCCTGGTTGGGGGCATGTGAGAGGCAGCTGATCAATGTATCTCTCTCATGTCCATGTTTCTCTTCCTCTCTTTCTCCCTCCCTGCCCTTCTCTCTAAAAATAAATAAACAAAATCCTTAAAACCACCACTGGGATATAATGCTTTGCATATGGCTGTGTGCTCAATGACATGTTTATTAAACCGATCCAAGGAACAACCTTAGACTGTGACAGAAACCCTTTGGAAATTCTCTCTCTCGTAATTTATACCTCTGCCCCCAGAAGAAGAAACAACGCGCACAAGAGCCCGTCGCAGTTCTAAGGAGTCCCGTGCTTTTCCGAAGAGCATCCACACCACTGCTCCTCTGCAGACAGTGCTCGTGGGCCGAATCCTCCCATCAGCTACCTGCTTCATTCCAGGGAAGAAAACTCACTCCATGGGACCCCTCTGCATGTGGAGGTGTGCTCCCTGCAGCCGGTGGCCTGGCTGATTGGAAACATCACCACAGTGTGTCGGGTGTGGCCCTGGGGTGGTGTAAGCATGGGAGGAAAGACGACTGATGCTATCACAGGTCAGAGCAGGAAGGGGAGAGGCATCTGCCACCACGGAGTCAGCAACGGTTACGTGTGCACATTACTCTTCCGACAATCGCACTTACCTTTAAACACCTCTCCCTGCTCTGCCCCAAGAAAGAGCGAAGACTGCGTGATTTTTGTAAGTAGTTCCTCCAGCTCCTCGATAAGTCAATTTCTTATTTTAAGGCATTACAAAGAAAAGACCGTGTAATGATTTTATCTCTAGTAGTAAAACTTTCTTACACTACCCCACATTCTGTTTTTTATCAAAAGTTTAAGAAAAACAATTTGGAGAAATACTTTCATTAAGCAATCTATTTTATAAATTGATAGGATTTCCCACTGCATAGATACCATACATTTTCAGAATTGAGGTTCTTATGTGTAGTTTCCCACTTTCATTCATTCTTTTCATCTTATGTACTTTTGTTTTCCTTAGACTTGCTCAATAAATTTGTGTTTTAAATAGTTCATAAAAAGTATTTTGGGGTACTCATATGAAAATGATGGTTGTTCTCATAATTGTGTCCTTCTTTGTAGGATCCAAATCTAAAAAAAAAGGAATCAACATGTAAAAATCATTCAGAAAGGTACGTCCTTATGTAAATTCTCAACCATAACCTATTGTGGTTTCATTTATCCACCATAAACCAGGAGAAATGTGATCAGTATGTAAAACAGCAAATAAAGAAGTAAAAAGGGTTCGTGTATAGGCACATACGTGGCAGACTAATAGTTCAACCTTCACAGTCTTCTTTCTAGGGTTATGGATCACTCCAAAAGTAAAACTGTTTAAGAATTATTGGCCAATAACATTAGTGAAAAATAAATCTGGATTTCTCTCTAGTCCTCAGCTTTAATAATATCCATTTTACAGGTGAAGGGATCATGAAATCCGAAATGTTATTCATGTTACAATTACGCACATTTGAAATCTGTTCTGGACCAAGTGCTGCAGCCTATTTACTGATGAAAAGTAATTAATCACACAGCTCTAGTTGGTATGATGAAATGCGAAAGGCGCGGGAAAGGAAGCTGACACCTGAGAAAACAAGGCCTTTGACTTCCTTTCTTCATCAGCATGTAGCCTCCATGAGGTAGGAGCTGGGAGATCTGTTTACAGTGTCACCTCAAAACAGTAAGAAATATTAAAATTTTGCCCAACCTTTGACCCTGCTGTTTCACATCTAGAACTGAGTCCTAAGAAAGCAATCAAGGATATTCCCAAAGATATAACAAGTCCCTGGAAGACTTCTTATGTTAATGAAAACATAAGTGTACAAAAACAACTAAATTGCTTAGCTAAAGTTTGGTACATCCGTACAATGGACTATCATGCCATCAATAAAAAATATTTTCAGAGGAATACTTTATCATGGAAGGAAGTTTGTAATGTATTATTTAGATGAAAAAATAGGTGGCCCTGGCTCACATGGCTCATTGTGGATTGAGCACCAGCCTGTGAATCATGAGGTCGCAGGTTTGATTCCCAGTCAGGGCACATGCCTGGGTTGTAGGCCAGGTCCCTAGCTGGGGGCATGTCAGAGGCAACTGATGAATATTTCTCTGGTGCATGTTCTTCTCCCTCTCTTTCTCCCTCCCTTTACCTCTCTTTAAAAATAAATAAATAAACTATTTTTAAAAATAGGTTAATAAATAAAATTAATACACCCATACATACACATACATATGTATGCTTCCTACATTTACAAAGTTTGGATAATTGTGTCATACATAGAGATATATATGCATATAAGTAACAAAAATATATCCCAAAATTTTACCAGTGATAACCTTTAGATTGCTTATCTCCCTACCAGGACATAAGCTTTGTAGAACAAAGACTTGGCCCGATTCACCACTCTGCCCTCAGCCTCTAGCACAGGGCCTGGTGGGTGCTGGCATCGTGGTACTCACGGAATATCTTGTTGAATTAAAGAATGGGATTTTGGGTGACTTTAGTATTCTTTGACTATTTCTATTTTGTAAGTTGTCCCATGTATATATTTTTGATAAGAAAATTTTTTAATCAAGGGCTTCTATGCTTCTGTTATTTTCATAATTAAACTAAGTGGGGCTTAACTCCCATTACAGGTGGTTTGAATCAATCTGCAGTTGTAATTAGCCAAATACACTTTACTTGAACTTCTCCACACTCCTGGTGTGAAAGGTAAGGAAACAGAAATACCTTTTTCTTCCCAGATCTTCTAACTTTCACTTTAGAAGTCATGTCAATCAGTACGAGGAGAGAAACTCCCTGTGCCTTCCCTCCCACTGTTAATACAGCAAATACTGCTGTTGCTGTTGCACCTGCTGCCTGTCAAGCATCCGTCATGAACTGCTCTGAAACACGTGTCATTCAAACTTCAGATGACCTTGGAGGTAGGCACTGCCGTTTGCCCCATTTTGCAGATGACAGACTTGAGGCTCGGAGGGGTTAAGCAGCTTGCCCACAGTTACGCAGCTGCTCCATGGCAAGACTGAGGATCTGACCTGCGCAGCTTGGCTCCAGAGCCCATGCCCTTCACAGCCACGTGACACACACAAAGGGAAATACCAAGTACAGTCAGGGAAGCGAATCAAGGCTCGGTTACAGCTCTCCTTACATGCATTGTCTACCATTGGGGCCAGTTTTTTCTTGTTGAAAGGAGAGACAAGGAAGAAAAAGAGAGTGAATAAATGTTCTTTCTTCCCCCACAAACAAGATGAGGTCTGAGAAGTTTCTATTGCTATCAGTTGGTAAAACTAGTAGGAATGTCAAGTAATAATAATGTATATGACGTACTCCGGGTTTGGTTTTATCGCAAATGTTTCCTCTCATTATTCAGTTGTGGGAGGACACTCCAAATCATGTCTTTTGTTGCAATTAGATTTCTCAGATAACCTCTTTTTAAAACTAAACAAAATCTAATGTATTTCACATGACAGAAGATCTGCAATGGAAATGAATGATCCACTCTCCATAGTCTCAATCCTATCTGCACGTTAGAATAACCTGGAAAGGTGTTTTAAAATCCAAAGCCCAGACCACAGAGAAGTCCTGATGAACTGGTCTGGGGGCGGTCGGCAGTGGCAGTTTTTAAAAGCTCTCCAGGAGAGTCTGATGTGCAGCCCCCACTGACAGTCACAGCAACCCACCGGCACTGACAGGCTCCCTTCACACTTCCGAACTCTGCCGTGGAACCCTAGTGAAGTCACTTCCCGTTCCTCTGCCTGAGCTTCCTTACCTGTAAAACGGGGACAACAAAACTACCCCCTTCAGTGGGGATTACCGTATTTTGCCACGTATAATGCACACCCATGTTTTTTGGTCCAAACTTTCAGGGGAAAAAATCTTTTATTTTAGTTTTTTAATTCAATTATTTATTTATTTATATTTAGATAAGTGTTTTTTGAATTATAAAGGAATTCTGGCCTGTATTTTTGAACATATTATGGTACAAGAAATTTTATGTAACGGATAATTACAAAACACAAGAACAAGATACAAGGTATTTCAGGTACTACCCATGTATAACGTGCATCCTTATTTTCCCTAAAAAATTTGGGCAAAAAAAGAGTGCATTATGCACAGCAAAACACAGTAATGGAGATAACATGCAGCGCACTTAGCTCGGGGGCTGGGCCGCAGGAGCTCTCCAGAGTCGGCTATTGTTGCGGTGGTAGTGACGGTGACAGGGATGATGATGCCCATGTGATCTTTCTCACCTGAAGTTCAGACCACAACACGTTTCTCTACCCCAGATGGCAGGGACCGTAACTTCAACGCAAAGCAAGATTTTATCATCTTTACCATGAGCTCGTTTACCTGAACGAACCTCTAGAACGAAGTATAATCGGTAGCTCATCGTGGGGTAACATTTAGGCCCCTGGAAGGGATGCTGTCTCATAAGTATAGGCTACAACATGCAGGAACTCACTCACCGGGGATTGAAATGAATTCTGGGGGGCACTTCCCTGTGGTTTGTAACCACTTTCTGGTTGTCTCTGTAGTCAACAGGGTCATCAGGGATCCTAAATTTGGCCATCTGAATTTCAGAGTCACTCAGTCCAGCATGGGAGATTCTTGCATAACCCAATCTGTGGCAGAAACAGAAATGGTTTGTGAAGGTGCTGTCTTCATACAGAAATCTGGGGAGACTTAGTTGATAATACCTTCATTATTAAGCCAATTTCCCAGTTCTAACACTACCCTGTGTATCACTAGAATTATCTTGATTTGTTACTCCACATGTTTATCAACATATTACTTTTATAAATGAATAAAGAACATGTATATAGCTTTAATTAACTAAACAGAGTTGGCAACCTTCCTCTACTTTTTTACACTAATGAATATTCTGTCTATACAAATTGCCTCTCACACAGTGTATTTTGGAATATATAGAAAACCTTCATTTTTGACATGGCATGATATTTTTTAAAGACATAACTTACCGAGAGACCTCCCCACAACATAGTTGTAGCTCTAACACGTTAGTTAATTTACCCAGGATTACATGATTGGAAGTTGGCAAAGCTGTAATGCAAGCCCAGGGCTTTCTTATCTGTTGCCACCGTGCCATACAGTCCAAAGTGGTGCCATCCCTGACCTGTGCTGACAGCTCCGTACTTGTGCTTACTAGCGTACATAGTCTCCTCTTTCTATAATTAGGCTTAATTTGCTTAGCCATTTATTCTTCATAAATCATTAGGCTGTGATGGGGGGGGAGTTTAAATTGCCCAACTAACTGAATCAATGTTTATAAAAAGTAACAAAATTAATTAACTGCTTCCAAAAAGTTTTTCTATGCAGGATAGATGTCCCCCAAAATCACAGTGATAATAGATAGTTTTTTAAAAATCAAACCCCTATGCTCACCTGATCAGCCCTCGGTACATAATGTATTCACACCACCTGTCTTCATCCGTGCTGTCAATATCCTAATGAGCAGAGAGGAGAATGTTTACGGAGTTAAAACAGGGCTCCCGCCTGGACTGCCGAGAAAACGTGTGAGCGACAGTAATGAAATATGCCTTTGTGCATGCTGTTTTCTCCGCCTGGCTCCTACTGATCCTGCAAGGTCCAAATTATTCAGTCCACAGATATTTCTGGAGCACCTACTCTGCGCTGGTACTAGATGCTGGGAGAATAAGATGAACGTGGTCTAGAGAAGGAGTTAAGGAAATCGGCAACTACGGTCCAGGTCCTGGCTCCGTGCAGCTTTCCAAGTTGCTCATCGCAAGCAGAATTTACAGAATCTTCGTCAGTCATCCTATGTACGCACCCTAGCTATATGGTTCTGTACAGTATTTGTTTCCATGTCTCCCCCTACCCACCCCTTCCTGGGCAGAGGAACTCTTTTAATAAGTTTGGCTCGCTGGTCCTTAGCAACAAACCTGGCGTTTGGCAGGCACTCAATCTGCGTTTGTTAAATTGAATCACTGGAAATAAACACGTTTTGGGAGCAATCATGAGTCTTTTGGATGTTGAAAGCTTGAGACCAGGGTTATTCTTCATCAGAGAAGCAGAACATACACATTTTTTATACTGTGTTGGGAAAACTCTAAATATGTAGCTTTTATACTGAAGAAATTTCTATTTTCTTCTTCATAAAAATACTATAAAGTAAAAATATGCTTTTTTATCATTTCTCAATTTTACTATTAAAATTTAATTTTAAACATTTTTAAATTACTAAAAGAATATACCACAATTTATTGTCTATTTCTTAATTTTTTTTAATAAGCTTGGTGGTGGACACATGGATGCTTGTTAATCTTTACTATTTTATACCACATACATATGTATATGCCTTTAGTATGCATGAAAATTATAATAAGTTTAAACAAAAATTTTAGTGTTTAAAAAAGCAAGTCAAAAAAGAATTTCCTGGTTTGCCTTGGGAAGAGATAAAAATTTACTCATTCAGCTGTATACACTGGGAATAATAAACTGTGAATATGCTTAACTATCATTTTATTTTATTAGGTTTTAAAAAGATGCTATCAGGTTTAAAAACTGCAGAATTTAAATACTCATTTCTTAAAGAGAAAAATCTGTTCATCCAAGCATTTATGACCAAAGCTCTCTGCATTAATAAACTTGCTGATAGAAAAAAGGTTGTATAAGAATCCACTGCCAATCTTGACACAGCTTCTGATCATTAATAGTAGAAACCAAGGAGAATTAAATAAAAATCAAAATTCCTCTTCCCTAACATTACCCATATGCCACACACACACACACACACACACACACACACTTTCTTCTCTTATTAGGATGCCATTTTTTCTTAGGCTTGCCAAGTACCACATTTTCTAACATGCTTTTGTGCTTCGTGGGCCATGTACTTATATTTTTATCTTATTTGATTTTCTACATACAGCTAGACAAGTAATACATATATATGTGGCTACCACTCACCACATGCCCCCTATATATAAGACTGAGAGCTTTGAAGACACATCATCATAACAACCCTATGATGCAATAAATATTGCTACCGCCACTTTACAGACATGGACACTGAGGCCCAGGAAGGTTAAGTAACTTGCCCCAAGGTCAGACACAGGTGGTAAATGCAGCACCAGCCAGGCAGGCTAATAAGTGATTAGAGACCATGGGAGAGATAGGTCCTTCCAACAGTCAACTGCAGGGTCCCAGGGGCAGCCCGTCTTAGAACCCCAGCCACAGCCCAGCCACCAGTTAACCACAGGAGCTAATTCAGAGAAACAAAACAAAACCACCAAGTCAACTCACAAAATCATAAGACAATTAAACCACTGTTGTTTGAAGCCACTAGGTGAGAGGTGGTCCGTTACACGGTGATAAGTACCTGGCGCAGCCTCTGTGAGGCCACACTCCCTGTGTAGCTTCACTCTCCTTTAGCTCTTTTCTGAGGTAGTCTCCCTTCTCTTCCCTCACCCATCACGCGATAGCCACGTTGAATCAGGGATCAGCCTTGGCCTTCCTTTTGGACTCGCTACTTCCATAAGCAGTATCATCCACTTCCATGGTTTCAACGATTACCAAAAGGGTGGTAACTCTTTACTCTACATCTCTAGTCCTGAGTGCCCTTCTCAACTTCAGATCCATACACCCAGTGGCCTACTGGGCAGCTCCACTGATATACCACAGATGCCTCAACTCAGCCTAAAGCTGAACTTGTCATCTCCTTTGCAAACTCTTCTTTCTTATTGTTCTCCATAAACCCTGGGACTGAAGCCAAAATCAGGGGTCCGTCTTGACTCCACTTTCTGCCTTATCCACTATGCCAGAAATTAACTCATCTCCCCAATAATTGCCTTGCTGTTCTTCTAAAATGGCAGCATTTTTAGCTGGGCGTATGTGCATATCAGGATTAAATATTGCACATCCCAACTTCTTGTATCAGGGGTGTCCATCCAACCTTTTGGCATCTCTGGGCCACACTGGATGAAGAAAAGTTATCTTGGGCTACACATTAAGTACACTGCAACACGTAATCCCCCAAAAAATCTCATCAAGTATTAAGTAAATTTATGATTTTGTGTTGGGCCTCATTCATAGCTATCCTGGGCTGCATGTAGTCCGTGGGCCACAGGTTGGACACCTCTGTGAGTATACATCAAGATGTGGCCATAAACTAAATTCCAGCCAATGAAATGTAAGTACAAGTATTGCCAGGTCACTTTCCTGGAATTCCCCAATAGAGATAACTTGGCTGTGCTCTTGGCCCCTTCTTGATCCCTTCCCCTCGATCTTGCTGACCAGAACACGGGTGCTGCCATCTTGGATCAAGGGGCAAACTGAGTATGGAAGCTTCGTAAAGGGGGCCCCGAGATAGAAGGAGCACATTCCCCACACTGTTGTGCTGTACTAGCACTGACTCACCGACCCAGACTTGCGCATAAAGAAATGCTACACTTCTATGGCGAAAAAAAGGAAAAAAAAAGAAACACTCTTCTCTTTTATTTAAGCCACATTGTGTTTTCTGTCACATAGAGAAACCCTCACCATGCCATTCTCTCCCTCACCTGTCTTTTCAAGCACCTGGTAAGATGGATACGCTTTTCTCTCTGCAGATATTATCTCAAGTCATGAAGTTAAAAACAAAATGTAAGGGACTGAGACATTTGAGACATCTACACAGGGCTTACCTACATATAACAATTACGTTGCTCATTATAAATGAATGTAGTTAGCATGGCACTGTGCATATCAGTCCCCAGGACTGGTTCGTGTGTCAGTCCCCCAAGGCACGGTTGCATCTGTGTACAGTGCCAAACCCAAGTGCCTAAGACCTGAACAGCAAGGACTAATTTAGTGTCCCTTAGTGAGGCCCTGTCAGGCTGACTGGCCAGCAGCTCTGCATGCCACTTCATTGTACTTTTACTCTCAGCATCATAATTGACTTTTACAATGGGGCAGGCCGTATTTTTGAAATATGGCTACAATAACTCACTTTCCATACAGTATTGTTATAATGTGAGGTTGATATTCCTCAGTGGGGATTATGTGTCTTCCACTTCAATGTGAGCATGCTGTGACAATGGCAGAAGCCACAGTGTGTGACTTCTAAGGCTAGCTCATACAAGGCAGTACTTCCTGGTTCTCCTGGGAGACTTATTCCTGGAACCCAGCTATCATGTGGGGAGGAAATCCAAGTACCCTATGGAGGGGAACCGGGACCCACACACCCAAAGCCCCAGTTGAGCTTCTAGTCAACTGGACCAGCACCAACTTGCCGCTTGTAATCCATCTGCAGTGTGAATCCCCCAAGCCCCAGCCGAGCCCCTAGCTGTGTAGAGCAGAGATGAACTGCCCTCTGAGCCCTGTCCAGACTGCAGATACACGAGCCCACAGATGATTGCTGCTGTGTGAAGCCAGTACACTTTTAGGTGGTTTTCTATGCAGCAGTAAATAATTAGAATACACATTAAATTGTTGAGTCAGTTTAGTTTTAGATGAAGCACAAACATATTACTCAATACCATATTTTGCTGTGTGTAATGCACCCCCACATTTTTGTGTGCATTATACACAAGATTATCATAGCCGTTACTGTACCCTTGGTGTGTGATCATTACACCCATATATAATGTGCACCCTTATTTTTTCCTCAAAAATTTGGGCAAAAAAGGTGCATAGCAAAATACAGTAAACCTAATCCTATTCAGATTGTGTTACCTTCACATTGCCATGTTCGATGAGCTGTCGATAATCTCTAGAACCCGGCGCCGAAGTGATATACCCCAGAAATACCACCTGATCAGAGCTACTTCTCAGTAATTTTGAAACGGCAATAGCCTGAAGTTTCCTGTCGAGGTCATCTCTGAAAAAGTACAAAAAATGTAATTTTTTTTCTATTTGCAAAACAATGTTTAGTAAATCTTAGGCACCTACGTTCCCATAAACATGTCTTCAAGTCGAGCACAAACCCAGAGTAACTCCTACGTGGGCAAATGTCTTAATGCTCTGGAGAGGAACCAGACTGAGGCACATTACTGCAGCTGAGTAGGCTGACAAACTTTTGACTAAGAATGACATGCTCTTTCCCCACAAATCATTTGGAGTCTAGTCAATTTAAATATCTATTCCCAAAACAGCATTTTTTTTTCATCAGAAGAAATTATGTCCACCATCATCTGGTCACCAGTATTACAGCTAAAGACCGGAGTCAAAAAACTTTTTTAAAGAAGCAGCAGTAGCCTGGTAAGAGGGAGAACCCTCACATTCACAGAACACGCCAGACTTACGTAACCTGCTCAGCTCCCTCAACTGAACAGCTTCTAAAAGTGGCTAAACACGACACTTCCATTATGCAGAGCACTGTTGGTGTATAACTGAGATTAATAGGCAAGGACATCAAGCTTTGGGGTGGTTTACAATCTATTTGGGGGAAAACAGGGACATCATATTTGAAATTTCCACCCAGGAAATCTGAAACCACTCTAGGTGTTTCAAACAAAGTAAATTTAATATAGGGAACTGGTTACCTAGGTGATGGAAAGTCAAAGGGCAGTCAGTGAGGCAACTGGAGTTTTGCAACAAGGAGAAGCCAGTACCACCTCCAGAGCCAGGGGGACGACAGAAGGGAGGCCAGCAGCCAGCTGCCTGCCCTGACTGGTGCTACAGAGGAGGCTGCCCAGAAGGACCTAGGGTCCTCTAAGGAGGAGCTGGGGCCCCAGAGGACACTCACTTGCTGCCAGAAAACCAGAGCAAGCACAAAGGGAGGATGAGAAATACCCTGGCTCCTCTGCTCCCCTGCCCTCCAGCCTTCAGAGTGCCCCCCATCAGCTACACAGCGGCCAGAAGGCAACAGACAGCAAATGTGGTTCCCTACAACGTGTAGCCGAGAGGGAGATAAGCCAGGAATGAATCCAGGCGCAAATAGGCACTAGAACAACACAGACATTTACAGAGAAAGAGAGCTAATATACGAATAAGGAAAAAGCAATGACAAAGGAAGATAGAGGGGGATCACTGAGGACCGAGAAGACTGGAGACACCTCATTAAGGTAGGATCTGAAGATGGGACTAAGCTTAGACAAGTATGTGTGGAGAGCTGAGTACTATTAAAAGATGTCTCAAGAAATGAAAGAGTGAAGACAAGGACCATTTGTCTAACATCTTTGATACTGAATTCTCATAATAACTGAGAGGCGGGCGTTAGCTCTACTTTCAAATGATGCTAAGGAACACGTCTATGGCTATGTTCCATCTCTCCTGCCCAGATCCATTCTCGGCCCTTCTCTGTGCCCTGGGAAGCTGCCCCCTGCACACTTCATCTCCTGGGCTCCCTGTGTGCTGATTTCCAGTTATGTTTCACCACTGGGAGGCCCCAGCAGGAGATGAAAAGGCGAGAGGAGAGAGGAGCCAGGGCATTTCTTCCCCAGTCCTTCTGGCAGTAGTAGCTGCATTCCTCATGCCTGGCAGCCCCTGGCTCCAGCTCCCACTCTGAGAACACTGAGAACTGGAATGATTCCCCACTGTTACTAGTGCCTCGGTGCCTCGGCATCTCCGATCTGTTCCTTTGACCCTTCTCGTGTGTTGGTAAATAATCCATTAAGTCAGCAGTGAATTCCGTTCCTCCTGACACACGGCACCAGGATTGAATCCAGGTATAGAAAATTCTGAAGCCACTGAAGCACAGACAACATTTTTCTACACATACATTTTAGAAATATATTATTGGGAATAATCTATGAATTTGGCTTCCCATTTGCTCAGGAGAGAAATGTCACCCAATGACAATAATAACAGAAAGTCTGTGTATAGATATAAGACAAGGAGACAGAGAGAACATATACACATTTCGTGATCTGTTACTATCTGTTTAGCCCAATAACCTTATCATGTGGGCTGGAAAAGAAACTTCTATCCAACTTTCGGTGACAGTGACCTGCAATTCACTGAAGTTGTTACAACGGAACCCAAACCAGAACGCAGGTCTTCAGACTACAGGTTCTGCGCTGGTTCCTGTCAGTACATTTACAGGTTATAAATGAGAGGGGGAAACAACGGGAAAATCAACTGGCGGCTTAATTACCTAAAATTGAACCAAAACACGGCACGTACCTAAAAGATTTCTAAGAAACGCTGCGATTTCTTACTTATTGGTTGTAAAGAGATATTTGCATAGTCAGTAATTCCTAAAATCTTGTTGATCAGCTAATAACATGCACAAGCATTGCGTACTTGGTTCCTAATATGATTTCATGTTTGTATGCCATAATCCCTGGAGTATGAAATCTCTAAATATTTATGCACAGTAAGAGTCCTGTATTTAGTACTGCAGAAAACAAAGA
>PVKM010031945.1:0-16471 GCA_004027735.1 Carollia perspicillata | reverse complement strand
AGAAAAAGAAGATAAAAAACATGTACAGTAAAATGACAGCAAACTCACAATTATTAACAACCACACCTAAAACTAAAACAAAAACAAACCGAGCAAACAACTAGAACAGGAACAGAACCACAGAAATGGAGATCACCTGGAAGGTTCGCAACGGGGAAGTGGGAGGAGGAGAGGGGGGGAAAGGTACAGAGAATAAGCAGCATAGACGGTAGGTAGAAAATAGACGGAGGGCAAGAATAGTATGGGAAATGTAGAATCTATCATACTTATAAATATGACACATGGACATGAACTAAAGGGAGGTAATATGGGTGGGAGAGGGTGTGCAAAGTGGAGGGGAATGAAGGGGGGAAATGGGACAACAGTAGTAGCATAATCAATAAACTATAGTAAAAAAAAAAGATGGAAAACATAAACCATAGACTGGGAGTAAACATTTGAAAATCACATCTCTGAGAGAGAACTTGAATCCAGTGTATATGAACAAGTCTAAAAATTCAATTAAAATTTAAAAAATGAGCACATGACTTGGACAGACACTTTACCAAAGAAGATAGGTGGATGGCAAATAAGTATATTAAAAGATGCTGAGGTGGGGTAGGTAGGGGGGCCCAAGATGGCAATAGAGTAGGAGGATCTTTCTTGTACCTCCTTCCAGAACCAGAACGGTTATAAAATTAGAAGGGAACCCCATGAAATAACCAACCAAAGACTCCCTGAGAGGAGACTTTTAACCAAGGACTGTCAGAAACCACCTCAAGGCTGGTAGGAAGGGCAGGGAAGAAAAAGGGGTTGGCCTCTCTCCCATGGGTGAGGTTACAACATGGCTGTGGAAGTTTCTCCCTGAGAGAAGTGAAGACTGTACCCCAGACTGGGGCTCCCAAGAACAGAGCACTAGAGCTCAGATGAGCTTCCATGTAGCATCTGGCAGTGAAAGGCCATGGGGTTCCCATCTGTTGGGGAGAGATGGAGCCCACTGGAGATAAAGCCACTATATACAAATATATTTTTCCAGGTAGGGGGCAAAGCACAGGTTTTCCATTCTCAGTCACTCATCTTGAGTTCGGACAATAAGGGCTGTGTGGACTGGAGTTGCCTGAGGTGAGTATGGAGTGGGAGGCATTGGGAAGAGACATGAAGGAATGGCTGCAGGGATCCCTGTGTGGGGACAACCCTCATACCACAGCAGTCATTTTCTTGAGAAGAGCAAGCCCCTCCCAGGGGAAAAGCAATTGCCCCATCCTCTAGAATCCTGCTAACCCCACCCTGCATCTTTTTTTTCCTTTTTATCCCCTACCCTGCACCTCAACCCCTGCTGAGGAGACAGTGGGTATCAGAGACTGACTTTAGGGTGCAGCCATCCCATACACTTTCTTGGGAACCAGAGTGGTGCTTCCCTCCTAAAGGAAAGCTATAGAAACAACCTCCTGATCTCTAGCAGACCCAAACTCTGGGCTCTGGAGGAGGCCCCACCTGCTTTCTTTCCAGGGGCTCTGCCTTGTCAGGTTCAGGGAAATAATCCAGGGGCAGACTCAAACATATGGCTTGCAGGTGGGGGAACACACCCACCATCTCCCCTGAAGTCTGAATGGCACTTTCCCACCATGGGAGATCCAGGGGTCCCATCCTCCTGATTCTTCCAGAAGCCATCTCAGAAATAGTTGGGTCTGCAAATAAGACTGACAGCAGGCAGCAGGCAGAGGCAGGCAGAGGCAGGCAGAGGCAGATCCTGCATTGGGACATTTTCCGACCCACCCCTGGGCCCTGTGCTGATAAAGCTGGCCTTGCAGTGCAGCTTGGCCCATCCCATGTGCAACCAAGCCCAGAAGAGACAGTGGCCACAAACTGTAGATCACTTGTAGTTTCAAACAGGCTGCTTGAAGGCTAGACATGGACGTCTAACAGTGGCTTAAACCAGCTTTAAACAACATCAGAGTTGTATCCAGCAGGCAGTCACTAAACTCTGCTGAGATGAATTCCACTTTGGTTTTTTTTTCATTATTTTTGTTATTTTTCTTTTTCACCTTTGTTCTATTATCTTCTTACTTTTTCTTTTTTCTCTATTTTTCCTTTCATATCTCCTATTTTACTCTCTCTTTTTCTTAATCTATTATATTTTTCCTTCACTCCTTTTCTTATTTTTTAACTTTCTCTTTCTTTGTTCTTTATTATTGTTATTTTTCTTTCTATTTCTTATTCTTATTATTTATCTTCCTTCTCTCCTCTTATAATCAATTGTCTTTCCTTTGGTTTTTCTCATATTCTTTTTTTTCTTTCACTATGCTATTTATCTTTTTTCTTTTCTTATTCTTTGGTCTTTTGTCATTGATTTTGCTGTTGTTGTTGGTTTTTTTTTTTTTTTTTTTTTTTTTTTTTTTTTTTTTTTTTTTTTTTTTTTTTTTTTTTTTTTTTTTTTTTTTTTTTGCTTGTTTTTTGTGTTGTTTTGTTTTGTTCTCTCAGTAGCTGTATAGCAGCATACAAGACGTGGCTGGAGTTGAGCTTCTCAGTCAGCCAGCTGGAGAGGAGATCTCAGCAACACACAGGCCAACAACAATCAAGACCCAAATACAACAGGAGAGTCCATGTAAACTCACACAAGGGACATTCTTAGAGTAACCAGCTCAGGAGATGAAGGAGACTGTGCCATTGGGTCCCACAGGACTAGTACCACATAAAGACACCCCATGAAGTCTGGAATTCAAAGCAGATCTATACATAGAAACAAACAAAAAGAGAGAGCCAAAATGGGGAGACAAAGAAATAATCCCAATGAAAGAAAAGGAGGAAGCTCCAGAAAAAGATCTAAGTGATATTGAAGCAAGCAATTTATCAAACATAGAATTCAAAGTAATAGTTATAAAGATGCTCAAGGAACTTAGTGAAACTACAAGAAACATAGTGGGAACTACATCAACATGGAAAAGGACAGAGAAACTATGAATAAGTACAAGTTGGAAGTGAAGAATGTAATATCTGAAATGAAGAATACACTAGAAGGAATTAAAAGCAGGCAAGATGCATCAGAGGATCGAATCAGAGATTTGGATGACAAAATAGAAAAAACACCCAATCACAGCAACAAAAAGTATAGAAGACTTAAAAAGAACAGATAGTTCTGGCTGGTGTGGCTCAGGGGATTGAGTGCAGGCTTGCAAACCAGAGGGTCACCGGTTTGATTACCAGTCTAGGGCACATGCCTGGGTTGCAGGCTAGGTCCCCAGTTGGGGTCATGGGAGAGGCAAGCACACAATGACGTTTTTCTCCCTCTCTTTTTCTATCCCTTCCTCTCTCTCTAAAAAATAAATAAATAACATCTTTAAAAATAAAAGAAAGAACAAGAATACTTTAAGGGAAATTTGGGACAACATGAAACATAACACAAATTACATCATAGGGATACCAGAAGGAGAAAAAAGTGAACAGGGGATAGAAAACCTGTTTGAGGGAATAATGACAGGAAACTTTCTTAACCTGGTAAAGAAAAAAGTCACAGAAGTTCAGGAAGCACAGAGACTTCCAATCAAGATGAACTCAAAGAGATCCATACCAAGTACATCATAATTAAAACAACAAAGTTTAAAGACAAAGAGAGAATCTTAAAGGCAGTAAGAGAAAAACAGTTATCTTCAAGGGAGTTCCCATAAGATTGTCAGCTGATTTCTCAACAGAAACACTTTAGGGCCAGAATGAATTGCATGAGTATTCAAAGTAATGACAAGCAAGGACCTACACCAAGACCCCTCTATCCAGCAAGGCTACTATTTAAAATGGAAGACAAAATAAAGAGCTTCCCAGACATAGAAAAAAGGCTAAAAAACCAGCATGTCAAGAGATGTTAAAGGGACTGTTTTAAGAAGAAGATATAAAGAAAGGAACATAGGTATGAAGGGGAAAAATGGCAACAAATAAGTGCTCATCAATAATAACCTTAAGTGTAAATGGATTAAATGCTCCAATCAAAAGACAGAGTAGCTGAATTGATAAGAAAACATGATTCATATATATGTTGTCTGTGAGAGACCCACCTCAGAATAAATGATCCACACAGGCTGAAAGTGAAAGAAGGAAAAAAATATTCAATGAAAATGGAAAAGAAAAAGAAAAAGAAAATGGATAGCCACACTTATATCTGATGAAATAGATTTCGAAACAAAGACCAAAGCAAGAGACAAAGAAGATCACTACATTATACTAAAAGGATCAATCTAACAAGAGGATATAACCCTTATAAACATATATGCACCCAATATAGGAACACCTAAATATATAAAGAAAATCTTGGTGGACTTAAGGAACAGATTGACAGCAGTACAGTCACAGTAGGGGATTTTAACACCTCACTGTCACCAGGGAATAGATCTTCCAGACAAAAAATCAACAAGGAAACAGCAACCTTAAATGACACACTAGACTGAATGGATTTAATTGATATTTACAGAACATTTCACCCAAAGCAGCAGAATGCACATTCTTCTGAAGTGTATGTGGATTGTTCTCAAAGATAGACCACATGTTAGAACACAAAATAAGTCTTAACAAATTCAAGAAAGTTGAAATCATATCAAGCATTTTCTTGGATCACAATAGCATGAAACTAGAAATCAACCTTAATTTAAAAAATTCAAAAACATCTAAATACATGGACGCTAAATAACATGTTATTAAATAATCAATGGGTTACCAATGAGATCAATGAAGAAATTAGAAAGTACCTGAAAACAAATGAAAATGAACAACAGAACAACTCAAAACCTATGGGAGACCATGAAAGCAGTCCTGAGAGGAAAGCTCATAGTATTATTATAGGCCTACCTCAAGAAGAAAGAAATATCTCAAATAAACAATCCAACTATACACATAAAAGAACTAGAAAAACAAGAACAAACAAAGCCCAGAGTAAGTAGAAGGAAGAAAATAATCAAGATCAGAGTGGAAATAAATGATGTAGAGATTAAAAACAAAAATCAAAAGATCAATGAATCCAGGAGCTGGTTCTTTGAAACAATAAATGAAATTGAGCCCTGGCTGGTGTGGCTCAGTGGCCTGAGTGATGGCCTGTGAACCAAGGGGTCACTGGTTCAATGCCCAGTCAGGGCACATGTCTGGGTGGTGGGCCAAGTACCCTGTGTGGGGGGCACTTAAGAGGCAACCACATACTGATGTTTCTTTTCCTCTCTCCCTCCCTTCCCCCTCTAAAAGTAAATGAATAAAATCTTAAATAAATAAATAATAAACTAAAATGATGAAATTTTAAACAGACTCATCAAGAAAAAAGAGAGAGAGCCCAAATAAGATCAGAAATGAAATAGAAGTAACAACTGATATTACAGAAATACAAAGGATTGTAAGAAAATACTATGAACAACTATATGCCAAAAAAATGGACAACCTGGGTGAAATGGGTAAATTCCTAGAAACATACAATCTTCAAAAATAGAATCAGGAAGAAATGAAACCAGAATAGACCAATAAAAACTAATGCTATTGAAGCAGTAACCAAAAAACTCCCAGCAAAAAAGTCTTTGACCAGATGTCTTCACAGGCAAATTTTACCAATCATTCAAGGAAAAACTAACACTTATCCTTCTCAAAATATTCCAAAACATTCAAGAGGAGAGATGACATTCAAGCTCTTTATATGAGGCCAGTTTTATCCTAATTCCAAAACCAGATAAAGACACAACAAAGAAAGAAAATGATAGACCAATGTCTCTGATGCACACAGATGCTAAAATCCTAAATAAAATGTTAGCAAACCAGATCCAGTAATACATTAAAAAGATCACACACCATGATCAAGTGGGATTAATCCCACAGGTGCAAGATTGGTACAATATTTGCAAATCAATATTTGATACAACATTTGTAAATGAGATCTATCACATAAAGAAAATGAAAGATAAAAATCACATGATCATATCAATAGATATGGAAAAAGCACTTGATAAAATCCAGCACCCATTTATGATAAAATCTCTGAGCAAAGTGGGAATAGAGGAAGCATATCTCAACATAAATAAGGCCATATATGAAAAACCTAGAGTCAACGTCATACTCAATGTGCAAATACTAAAGATGTTTCCCTGAAGAAGTGAAACAAGACAGGGATGTTGGCCTTTACCACTCTTATTCAACATAGTACTGGAAGTTCTAGCCATGGTGATCAGACTACAAGAAGAAAAAAAGGCATCAAAATTGGAAAGGAGGAAGTAAAGCTGTCATTATTTGCAGATGACATTGATATTTTGTACATAGAAAACCCTATGGGCTCCACCAAAAAGCTACTACACCTAATAAATGAAATTGACAAAGTAGAGGGATACAAAGTCAATATTCAAATATTGATGGCATTTTTATATACTAATAATGAACTACCAGAAAGAGAAATAAGAAAATAATCTCATTTCCTATTGCAACAACAACAACAACAACAACAAAAATAGATACATAGGAATAAATTTAACCAAGGAGGTAAAAGACCTGTACTTGGAAAACTGTAGGACACTGAAGAAAGAAATTGAGGAAGATATAAATAAGTGGAAGCATATACCATGGTCATGGATTGGAAGAATTAACATTATTAAAATGTCCACACTACCCAAAGCAATCAATTTCTATAGATTTCAATGTAATTTCTATTAAAATGCCAATGGCATATTTCACAGATCCAGAAAAAATACTCCAAAAACTTATACGGAACCAAAAAATATCCCCAACGGCCTCAGCAATCTTGAGAAAAAAGAACAAAGTTGGAGGGATCACAATACCTGGTATCAAAATATACTATAAGGCCACTGTAATCAAAACAGTCTGGTACTGGCATAAGAACAGACATGTAGATCAATGGAACAGAACAGAGAGCCCAGAAATAAACCCACACCTTTCTGGTCAATTAATATTTGACAAAGGAGGCAAGAGCATACAATGGATAGACAGTCTCTTCAATAAATGGTGTTAAGAAAATTAGACTGGTACATGCAAAAACATGAAACTAGATCACCAACTTACACCATATACAGAATAAACCCAAAATGGAGAAAAGACAAATATAAGTCATGATACCCTAGAAATCCTAACGTAAAACATAGGCAGTAAAATTTCAGATATCTCTTATAGCAGTATTTTTGCCAATTTATCTCCTAGAGCAAGGGAAACAAAGGGAAAAAATAACCAAATGGGACTATGTCAAATTAAAAAGCTTATACACAGCTAAAGAAACCATCATCAAAATAAAAAGGAAACCCACTGTATGGGAGAACATATTTGCCAAAGACACATTAGACAACGGTTTAATCTCAAAAATATATAAAGAACTTATACTACTCAGGCCCTGGCTGGTGTATCTCAGTGGATTGAGCACAGGCCTGTGAACCAAAAGGTCACTGGTTCAATTCCCAGGCAGGCCACATGTTTGTCTCTCTTTCTCCTTTCCTTCTCCTGTGTCTAAAAATAAATAAATAAAATCTTAAAAAAAAAATAACTTACACGACTCAACACCAGGAAGACAAACAACCCAAATAAAAAATGGGCAAAGGTCCTCAATAGACACTTCTCCAAAAAAGACCTACAGATGACCCATTAATATGTGAAAAAATGCTCAACATCACTAGCCATCAGAGAGATGCAAATTAAATTCACAATGAGATAGTACCTCACATCTGACAAAATGTCTATCATCAATAAATCAACAAAGAACAAGTGCCGGTGAGGATGTGGAGAGAAGGAAACCCTAGTGCACTGTTGGTGGGAATCCAAACTGGTCCAGCCATTGCAAAAAACAGTATGAAGTTTCCTCAAAAAATTAAAATGGAACTGCCTTTTGACCCAGCAATTCCACTGCTGGGAGTGTATTCTATGAATCCTGAAACACCCATTTAAAAGAATTTATTCACCCGTATGTTCATAGCAGTGTTATTTACAATAGCCAAGATTTGAAACAGCCTAAGTGCCCATCAGTATATGGGTGGATAAAAAAAAAACTATGGTACACTTACACAATGGAATACTATGTAGTAGTAAAAAAGGAAGGAATTCTTACCTTTTGCAACAGCGTGAATGAACTGAGGACTATTATGCTAAGTGAAATAAGCCATTCAGTGAAAGACAAATACCATATAATATCACTTATAAGTGGAGTGTAATGAACAAAATAAACTAATGAGCAAAACAGAACCAGAGGCATGGAAACATGGAACAGACTAACAGCTGTAACAGGTGAGGGGGGAGGTAGGATCTGGTTGAAAGAAGGGGAAGGGATTAGTCAAAGAACATGTATGTATGACCCATAAACATGGACAACTGTGTAGGGATTGACCTTAGGAATGAGGGGGTCTGGGGGAGAAGGGGAAAGGGGAAAAATTGGGACAACTGAAATAGCATAAATAATAAAATATTTCCTTTAAAATATACAAAGAACACAAAGAAAAAAGATGCTCAACATCACTAGTCATGAGATCAATTCAAGTTAACACCATAATGAGATACCACTATTCACCTATTATACATCTAAAATTAAAAAGATCAACCATGGCCAATAGCATATGCAAAGATGCTTCACATCATAATCATTAAGGAAGTGCAATTCAAAACCACCATAACATCACATGACATCCATTACTATGGTTACTATTAAAACCAACAAAAAAAGAAAAAAAACAGAAAACAAGTGTTGATGAGGATGTGAAGAAATTTGAACTTTTGTGTCTTGGTAGAAATGTAAAATGGCACAGCTGTTGTAGAAAATAGTTTTGTGGTTCCTCAAAAAATTAAAACTTGAACTTCCATATACGTGACACAGCCATCTCACTTCTAGCCAAAAGAATTGAAAGCAGAATGTGGAAGAAATAGTTGTATGCCTGTGTTTGTAGCAGCAGTAATCACAGTAGCCAAGAGGTGGAAGAAACCAGTGTCCATCACTGGATGAATGGATGAAGAAAATGTGGTATATATATACAGTGGAATGTTATTCCAACTTAAGAAGGAAAAAAAGTCCTGTTGTATACTACAATATGGGAGAACCTTGAGGACATTATATTAAGTGACATAAGCCAATCACAGAGACAAATACTGCATAATTCCATTTATATGCAGTTTTTAAAGTAGTCAAATTCATACAAACAGAAAGTAAATTGCACTAGCAGTAGGATCTTGGGGGGAGGAGGAAATTGAAAGTTGTTTAATGGGTATAGAGCATTAGTTTTGCAAGATGGAAAAGTTCTGAAGATCTGTTGTACAACAACATTAATATATTAATTTTGTTATTTTATTTATTTTTTAGCATTAATATATTTAACACTACTGAACTGCACACTTAAAATGGTTAAGATGGTAATGTTTATGTTCTGTGTTTTGTACCACAATTAAAAATAATGAATAAAAATAACAGACTAACCAAACTTCTGGTTCAGATAAGATGGTATAGTCAGAAAAGATAGTGTAGACTCATTTCTCCCTATTACTCTCCACCAAGTACAACTATAAATCCTGGAATAACACAAGAGACAACCAAAGGAAAACTCTGAAGAATAGTAATAGGAAGGTGAACTGTTTTGGGACCCCGGGACAGGAGGAACAATACAGTGGTAGGGTGCCTTCCTACCCAACAGAAGAAGGGTATTCATGCCCAACATTTCTTCACCTAGCAACAGAAGGCAGCCCAAATAGGCTCATGCCTCCCCAGAATCAAATAGAAGTCCCTTGAACAACACTCGATGAACTTAGCACCACCTCCAACAGGGTGATTGGGAGTCCTGTGAGCAGTAAGTTCCTGGGAAGTATTCTCCATTCCCACAAGGCCTGAGAATACCCTCCTCCACCAAGAGAGGTGGTACCTACAAGAGGGACCTTGACACAACAAGGTGCCGCAGCCCGCTGCGGCAGGGGGTCGCGAGTCAGGGCGGTGGATTGAATAAATGGAGAGGGCCAGTTACTCTGCTGGTAACAGGCGAGTTTATTGAAGGAGACTAGAGCTTTTAAATACAGCGCCTCAAGAGTTACAGGGCGTATAACAGTCATGTCCTTGAGATAAAGATTACAAGTTCCCTCAGGACGAGGTTCCCATAATGCATACTTCCTTGCACCTGCCAAGAAGGCCGTGTTTTCTTTTTGCGCATGGGAACAACCAGATATCCAAAGGTCGGGAAGCGGTCAGAGCCCAAAACGACCTGAGGCCAGAAACCAGGTCTCTATCACCACTCCGGTGGTGAGAAACCCTCTCCTTAACCCCTTATGGCCGTTGGGCCCCTACAACAAGGGGCCCAGCCCAAGAAGCATATTTGTCTCCATGGGCCTCTCAGCTACATCCCTGACTTTGAGGCAAATCCTCTGCCTTCTCAGCACCAGCAAGAACCAGTGGGAGCCCCACCAGCACCACAAGTTTCAGCATTCTGAAAATTAAACTGCTTTTGAACCATAGTCCGCAAAACTGGGCCAGGACCTACATGCTAAACCTGGAGTGATTGCCTACTAAAATAAAATCCTTGAGTAAGATTCAGTCTTCTTACACAATAAAAAAGAAGGCTCAGGATACAATTAAAAATTGTCTGCCATACCTCAAACCAGGAAAATTACAATTTGAATAAGAAGAGATGGCCAATTAATGCCAACCTGGTCAAATACTGTCATTATCTGACCAGGATTTTAAAGCAGCTGTCATAAAAATGCTTCACATATCAATTACAAGCTCTCTTGAAACAAAATTTTAAAAATAGGCAATCTAGACAAAGAAATAAAACTTACATAAAACAGTATCAAAGGAAAATTATAGAATTTAAATGTAATTATAGCATGTGTTTTTTTAAAAATAAAACAGTCTTTGAATGAGCTCAATAGTAAAGTGGAGATGCTAGATAATAGAGTCATGAACTGATGGACAGGTCAATAGAATTTATCTGAACAACAGAGAGAAAATAAACTAAAAAGAAAGAAATGAACAGAGCCCCAGGAACATGTGAATTGAAAAAATTATCCAACATTGGCATCACACCCCCACAAATGAGTGCTCATAAACCTGAGGAAATCTGAACGAGACTGGCAGACATCATCACTGCTAATATCCTGGTTCTGGTGTTATTCTGTAGTTCTGCAAAATGTTACCATTGAGGGAAACTAGGTAAAGGGCAAAACAGGATCTCTCTGCATTATTTATTACAACTGCATGTAAACCCATAATTATCTCAATAAAAATTTTCTGTTAAAAGATCACCCAGCTGCAATGTACAGAATGAATAGCAAATACTGGATGAGAAACAGGTCTGGGGAAGAATACCATGCGTTCAGGTCTCCATGTGTTAAGCTGGAGTCTCTTATAAGACAATGAGTAGCAGGACAGGTGACTGAGTCAGGAATGTCTAGTTGGTCAACATTTGGTTTATAATTTACTTGAGTAGGCAAAGATTTATTTTTCACTTGAAATCATATTTATTGAGGTGTAATTTGCATAGACTCAAAGGAACCCATTTTAGGTGTACTCCTCAATGACTTTGGAAAAATGTTTACACTCATGTAACCACACCACAGTAAAAACAAAGAACTTTTCCATTTCCCCTGAAGACTTACCTTTGCTTCTTCCCAGTCAATGCTGCCACCTACTCCCTACTCCCCCAGCTCCAGGTGACTATTGTTCTGTTTTCTGTCATGCATAGATCAAGTTTTACTTTTCTAGAGTTTTATGTAACTGGAACAATGTAACAGTATGCATTCTTTTGTGTTTGCCTTCTTTTCCTCATCACATTTTTTAACACTCATCCAGATTGTTGTATATATCAGTAGTACAATCCTTTTCATTGATGAATAGTATCCCTACTGCATGAATATACCACACTTTGTTTATCCATTCATATGCTGATGGACTCACAACTAAAGCTGCTATGAACAATCATGTATAAATCTTAGCGTAGAGCTGTATTTATTATTATTCTCTTGGGTAAACACTTAGGAATGCAATTAATGGGTTATACATTAAGTGTATGTTTATAAGAAATTTCTAAACTATTTTCCATATCATTGTATCATTTTACATTTCCAAAAGGAAATCTCAGTGATTTCATATGCTTGAAAACACATTTGGTATTATTTGGCACTCTCATTCTCTCTCTCATAATTTTGGTGGGTATATATAATCATATCTTATACAAGTTTTAATTGTATTTCTTTGATTACTAATGACATTGAGATTTTTTAATGTACCTTATCAGGCATTCCATATTTGCTTTTGCAATGTGTCTGTTCAAATATTTTGCCCATTTTTTGTAGGGTTGTTTATTTTCTCATTAGTGAGGTCTAAGAGTTCTTTATGTATTCTAGATGCAAGTCCTTTATCCAGTTTTTGCTTTGCAAATATTTTCTCCCATTCTGTGTCTTTTAATTCTCTTAACAATGCCTTTGAAAGCAAAAAATTTAATTTTGATGAAGTCTGTTTCATTTTTTTCTTTAATGTTCAAGCTTTTTGTATCCTATGTAAGAAGTCTTTGTCTACTCCCAAGGTAATGAAGATTTTTGTGAATGTCATATGGTAAGGGTCAAGGTTCATTTTTCCCATATGGATATGCAGTTGTCCAGGACCATTTGTTCAAAAGCCTATCCCCTCCCTACCAATGCTTTACTTTGAAAATCAAGTGACCACTTGATCACATGGTAGTCAATTTCTGGACCTTCTCTTTTGTTTCACTGCTGTACATGTCTATCATTACACCAATACTGCACAGTCTTGATTAATGCAGCCTTATAGTGCTTCTTGAAATTATGTACTATAAACACTTTTTTTTTCATGGGTATTTTGGCCAACCTAAGTCCTCTGTTTTTTCCAAATAAATTTTAGAGTAAGCTAGTCAGTTTTTACAAAAAAAAAAAAAAAAGAAGAAGAAGAAGAAGCCTGCTGATGTTGTGATTGGTATTGTATTTACTATATGGGTCAATTTGGACATAATTGGCATTTTAATAAGTGTCTTTTAATTAGTAGATGTGCATTTCTCTCCATATTTTTAGGTCTTTGAATGTGTTCTTTATCAGTTTCTTTCTCTACTCATAATTTGTTGAGAGGGTTTTTATTTTTATCATTAACGGATGCTGAATTTTCTCAAAAAAATTTAAATTTATTGATATGATCACATGGTTTCCCCCTTTTTGTTTTATTAATATGTTGAATTACATTAATTTTCTAATACTAAACCAATTTTGCCTACCTAAGATATGCATTGCTTGATCTTAGAGTATTTTTTAATCCTTTTAAATCTTTTGAGACTTGTTTTCTTTCCCAGCATATGGTTTATCTTGGTGAACATTTCATGTGCCTTTGAAATGTTGTTGGGTAGGCTGTTAGTTAAGCAAAGCTGCTTTATAGTGCTATTTAAATCTTCTATATTACTATTGATTTCACGTCTAACTTTTATATCAATTAAAGAGAAGTATTAAAGTTCCCAGCTATAATTTTGGATTTTTCTATTTCTCCTTTCAGTTCTATCTGTTTTTGTATATGTATTTTGAAGCTTTGATATTAGACGTTCAATACATTTGATATTCAATACATTTAGGATTAAATTTACCCCTTTACAATTATGAAATATCTTTCCTTTATCTCTTATATTATTCCTCATTCCAAAGTCTCTTTCTAATGTTAGTATAACCACTCCTGCTTTCCTTTGATTTGTGCATGTATGATATATGTTTTATCATCTTACATCTTTTAATGCATCTGTCTTTATATTTAAATATATTTTTTTTGCAGATGGCATACATATGGGCCTTGCTTTTTAAAAAAATCTAGTCTGACACTCTCTGTGTTTTAATTGGAGATTTTATACCCTTTGTATTTAATATAACTAACATAATTCATTACAGGTCTGCCATCTTGCTATTTGTTTCTTGTGTGTCCTGTTTGTTCTTGTTTTCTTCCTCACACCTTCTTTTAGATTTAGTATTTTTTAATATTTGATTTTGCCTTCCATATATGTTTATTATTCTCTTATTTTAGTGTTTGTTTTCACAGTCTCTTCTTTAGTCTTATCACAGTCTAACCTTGAAGTAACCTTCTAATGTTTCATGTATAAGAACTTCATATTTTCTTTTTTTTCTTGCCCATTCTTTGTGCTACTCCTGGTACATATTTGCTTCCTTATGTTATAAAGTCCATAATGATTTATTATATTTTTTTCTTAACAAGGACATTTATCTTTTTTTAAAAAAAAATTTATTTATTTACTTTAGAGATCAGGGAAAGGAGGGAGACGGAGAGGGAGAGAAACATGCAAGAGTGAAATATTGAGAAGATGCCTCTGGTAGGCCCTCCAACTGGGAACCAAACCTGAAACCCAGGCATGTACCCCGACTTCGAATTGAACCAGTGACATTTCACTTTTTGAGACAATGCCCAGTGAACTGACCCACACCAGTCAGGGCAAAGGCATTTATATTTTCAGTAAATAAAGGAATTAGAAAAAAAATTGTGTTATAATTATGCACATATTTATCTTTTGTAGTGATTTTATTTCCTTCATATAAAGTTTTCTCTTGGTATCATTTCAACCTGAAGAACTTCTTTTATTGAAATCCTACTAGTAACAAATGTTCTCAGCTTTTGTTTCAAAAGTCTTTTATTTTGCCTTAATTTTTAAAGTATTTTTTCTTAGATATAGAATTCTAGTCTGTCACATAGATCAATGGAACAGAACAGAGAGTCCAGAAATAAACCCAAGTCTCTATGGTCAATTAATATTTAACAAAGGGGGAAGAAACATAAAATGGAACAAAAATAGCCTCTTCCACAAATGGTGTTGGGAGATCTGGACAACTACATTAAAAAAAAAATGAAACTCAATCACCAACTTACACCATACACAAAAATAAATTCAAGGTTGATAAAAGACTTAAATATAAGTCATAAAGCCATAAAAGTCCTAGAGGAAAACATTGGCAGGAAAATCTCAGATATTCCAAGAGGCAACATTTTCACCACTATGTCTCCTAAAGCAAGGGACATAAAAGAAGGAATAAACAAATGGGACCTCATCAAATTAAAAAGCTTCTGCATGGCTAAAGAAAACAGCATTAAAATGAAAAAAGAGCCAACTGTATGGGAAAATATATTTGCCAATGACACCTAGGACAAGGGCTTGATCTCCAAAATATATAAAGAACTCACATGACTCCACTCCAGGAAGACAAAAAAAAAAATTAAAAAATGGGCAAAGGACGTGAACAGACACTTCTCCAAGGAGGACATACAGAGGGCCCAGAGACACATGAAAAGATGCTCAGCATCACTAGCCATTAGAGAGATATAAATTAAAACCACAATGAGATACCACCTCACACCAGTCACAATGGCCATCATAAACAAATCAACAAATAAGTGTTGGGGAGGATGTGGAGAGAAGGGAACCCTAGTGCATTGTTGGTGGGAATGCAGACTGGTGCAGCCACTGTGGACAGCAGTATGGAATTTCCTCAGAAAACTAAACATGGAGCTGCTTTTGACCCAGCAATTCCACTGCTGGGATTGTATCCTAAGAGCCCTGCTACACCAATCCAAAAGAACCTATGCACCTCAACGTTCATAGCAGCACAATTTACAATAGCCAAGTGCTGGAAAGCAACCTAAGTGCCCATCACTAAAAGAGTAGATAAAAAAGTGTGGTACATTTACACAATGGAATTCTACGCAGCAGAAAGAAAGAAGGAACATATACCTTTTGCAACAGCATGGATGGAACTGGAGAGTATTGTGCTAAGTGAAATAAGCCAGGTGATGAGGGACAAATACCATATGATCTCACCTTTTACTGGAACATAATCAACAAAAGAAAAAGGCAAACAAAATATAACCAGAGTCATTGAAATTAAGAACAATCTAACAATAGCTGGAGGGAAGTGGGGAGTAGACAGTGGGGAAAAGGGTTTTCAGAAACTATTATAAAGGACACACAGACAAAGCCAAGAAAGAGGGTGGAAGCAAGGGAGGGAGGCTGGTTTAGACAGGGTGGAGGGGCGGGGTGGGGAGAAAATACAGATAACTGTAATTGAACAACAATAAAATAATTTAAATAAAAATTTTTTAAAAAATAAAACAATGAACACTTAGTGTTCCACTTACTTTACATTTAATCTGCCCAATCCTTTGTGATATAGGTATAATTATAATCTCCATTTTAAAGATGAGGAAACTCAGGTGCATAGAACATACTTTTTTAAAAAGAATCCTATTGTAATTTGAATCACAATTATTTGTAAAAGAGTTGGCAAGCCACCAGAAGATAACTCCATTAACGCATTAAGACACTGTGGCCCATCTTTTTTCCCTCTTGCTATTGCCTCAGGTTATGTCCATCAAAGAGCCTTCAGCAGTCTCAGAATTCCTGGAAGAATTCTGTTCTGCCTAAGCATAAGTGCTACAATTTCATGCTTACTGTAAGATATAAATGTCTAATCATCATGTTGTACACATGAAACTAATATATATATAAGATTGTATATTTAC
>PVKM010031944.1:0-16568 GCA_004027735.1 Carollia perspicillata | reverse complement strand
GGGGGGTGGAAATGGGAGGGAGGGGGGGAGCACTGGGGGAGGGGCCTGGAGTGGGATGGGAGTAAAAGACAGAAAACTGTACTTGAATAAAAATTAAAATAAAAATAAAATTAAAATAAATCTTTATCCTAATTTCGCATGAACACTCCTCATGAGGTATTCATGGAGTCCTGGAGACATTGAAACACCATTTAATAAAAAACTAATTCATCTTGTCCAATGCCATTCAATAAAATTGTCATCTGGTAAGGCCATCATTAATTACTCAACTGGCAGAAATAATTATTTTTAGCCATTCTCTCCTTTTGGCAGCTCAGCAAAAATTGCCTCTGCAGAGTAAGCAACTGGAGGTTTCTTTGCAGTCAGCATTTAAAGGTGACTTCTGATCTGTTCATGAGACACACTCTGGAAAAAGAGCATATGGCACCTTCCCCTCACCCTTTGCTTACTGTACTATTCATTCACAGGAAATTTAGAGTCTCTACAACAGCATAATTTCATCCTTGATGCTTGCTCCTTTTTTTAAAGAACCACATCAGAAATGACACTAGTGCAGTGGGAGTTTACTTCCTCCTTTCAAAACAAAGATGTTGCAGATTATACAGATCTGAAAATCAAAACACCTCGGTAACAAATTTAAAGGATCCAGGAGTTTAAAAATAAAATATTCAAGTTGTAAATTGTAGTGCCTTAGAATATACTTCACTAGAATGTGAAAACCTTAAACTCCTATGTGGGACTGAGTTTCAATATATTGCTAATTTCATTTTCTTTTTCTAATCAGCACTTGACTTGTAGAGCACATACTTGCAAGTGGGAGCGGGAGCTCTGAAGTTGCAGGAAGGAGAGCCCACCATGCACAGCAACTCAGACGCACTGTCTGTCGATCAGTCTGCCTTGGTGCCTTCACTGACACAACTCTAGATGTGCAGAGACTTAAAAAGATTACTGGCACACATCTTCTCTGCAGTATGTGAGGAATCTATACAGATTTTAGAGTGCTGCTTAGCTTTCAATGAAATTAAAATAATGATTCCTTTTAACTCTTCTCTTAGAACATGTTACCATCAAATACTGCCAAGTGAGCTCAGTGTTCACATCAGCTACGACATCAAACTTGTAAAATGATAAATAAATAAGGGGAAAGACATTTAATATACATTCACATCAAAGAATGTTTAAATAGAAAAAAAAAGAATGAGAGAATTAAGCCATTTCCTGGATCTAGATGATATCAGTGTACCAAAATAAAAAAACCTATGATGAGCAGTCAGCATAATATGAACATTTTTGGAAATATATGATTTCAGAACATAACACTGGGCATAGAATTTTGTTATTCTAAATTTTAATTTGGTTGAATTTATAGATTTAAAAATTAATGGATAGCTTTTGAAAACTAATGAAAATTATTAATGTACTAATTTTATACTATTTAGGAAACATTACAAGGAAAATTATGTGTTAAAAGTTGGCAGAATGTAATACACACACACACACACACACAAACACGGGAAACTAGCATATACACAAAATATTCACCAACAGCAACCAAATAAAAAAAGGCTTCAAACTTATGCCACAAACTCTAGAAACATGAAAGTAAAAAAAAATTAATAAATTTGATAGCATTCTGGAAGGTGTTGATGGAATGTCTAAATCTTCCATTCAAATTCAAAACTGTAGAGGGAAACATAATAATCCAAAAGAAATCCCTTACATGGGTTACCCACATGTCACCATTTAGGGAGAATAAGTATGCAGATAGGCATCCAGAAGGGGAAAGATAGATAGAGGGGGAGGGAGAAGTGGAGACAGAGAGGGAGATGAAGGACAGGGAGACAGAGGGTATGAATGTAGAAATCTTTTAAAACGCAGTAGAATCTAAAGATCCTAGTAGAGTGACTAAAACCTACCGGGGGCATCATATGTTCAATAGATCCATGGAAAAATTAGTAGTGATGTGGAATTTCAGTGTGCCCCCTACCTCTTAGGAAAAGGACACAGTCACCTATGAATGAAGTGAAATCTTAATAGATATATATTTTAAAAATATAACTAGTCAGTAAATATTTTATTCTTTAATATAAATTATTCCAAGCTCTAGTTGTATTCATAAATATATGAAAACATATGAAATGAAATAGAAAGAAAGAAGGGAGGGAGGGAGGAAATCCAACAGGTAAAAGAATTAGAACCATGTTTGTTTATAAACTAAAGTAGGAAAATAAATAACTCCCTGGGAGTATCTCCCAGCTTAGAAGAAATTTATAAGGACTTAATTCACTAGAATAATATTTAAAGGTACATTAAAAATAGAGAATGAGAATTGAGTTATGAAACAAAACAGTGAACAAATCTACACCATGAACTGAAAAAAAATAGATGAATTGGGGAAAAAATCAGAAAAGTTGAGTATGAACTCAAATAACTACCATAGAATAAAATCATGAGTTTACTATTTTGAATACAGAAGGAAGAAAAAAGACAAATACTAAAGCAGTTAAAAGGGTAGAAAGGACAGAAAGAATATGTTACATCATAAGTATAGGTGCTATTTTTGCAGTCAAATATTCAACAAACAGAACTATAAAAATATAGTCAAATACTGTAAGAAAAAATCTTGCTGTGAAATAAAGAACTGATTTTTGACACCTTAATGTTCACATGATGTTCTATGAAAAATCGTACAAAGTAGTATATGCTCAGAAATGCTCTAGTTTAGTTACTGCATTTCAAAGAAAGCTGTACAAATTTTCATGCACACAGGCAAAAGACAAGTGGGTAAAGAGCAAAAGTCAAGTTTGCCTAAGACTTTCCACAGTGAGATTTAATATCAGAGGAAAATGAAGTAAAATCTACCAAACTGCAAGGAGAACTTATCTAAAAATATGACCAATATGTAATTTAAGTTTCAAGGTAATTTATATTTATAAAGGCAGTAGGCAGTTAATATCAGACTCAAAATAACACAGGGAAAACCCTGAAATTTCTCTTGAAAAGCTACCTGCTGTCATAATCCAGTAAACCAGGAGGTGAATCAAAATTTACGCATCAGTCTGTTCCATATGCCCATGCCACTGTTTCTATTTTGTTCATCAGTTTATTTTGTTCATTAGTTTCCATATATAAGTGAAATCATATGGTGCCTGGAACATACGACAGCTGACAGCTGTCAGAGGGTAGGGAGGATTGGATAAAAGAAGTTGAAGGGATTAGTCAATAACATATAAGCATAACGCACAGACACAGAAAAGTGTGGTGATGGCCAGAGGGAAGGAGGCTGGCTGGGTGGAGAACAAAGTGGGGGTGGGGAATAGGGGCATCTGCAAAAGTGTCAGCAATAAGAATAAAGTTGAAAAAACAAAAACAAAAAACTACAGTAAACTTTAAAGTGAAAAAAATTTAAGCTTCTGGAATAGAGTTGAGAAATGGAAAAGTGAACCTACACTAAACAATGACTCCTTACTCGGAAAACAGCTTGAGAATTGAGGGCCTATCCATACAGAAAAGAATGCAAGTAGAAAGGTTGTCAAAGAACATGTATAAAGGAAAATCTCAAATGATGCTGTCTCATTTTCTTTCTTAATGATAATAATTTTTAAAAAATTTTACATATTGGACTTATATTTGTGTAATATGGATTTAGCTTTGTGCCTCCAGTTGGTCGAAATGGTCTGAGTAATATGGAAGACTGAAGCATTTTTACCCCCTAGAATTTCTAAGTTCTGATGTCATGGAACATTCTATACTCCCTGAGTTTCAACTGGTAGAAATGCCTATCGAGGGGCTTTATTTTTCTTCAGATTTTTAATGTAGGGCAAAAGTAATCAGTATCTATGTTTGGAATCCATGGCCATGACCCTTTTGACTTTATCAAGATTTATAGAATATTCACATGTCATTTATTAATTCTTCTCTATTTATTAAAAAGCCACATGGTAGATCAGTAAGGGAAAATCTTGGTGTATCTCCTAGCTTTACCTAACTAGTACTGGTGTTGAAGGGAGTCACTAAACCTCACAGAAACTGAGGACAAGGAAGAAGACAATATTCATGATTTTATATAATGATTTACATAATGGTAAAATAATAATTTTCAGATCGAAAACCTGCAAAGCAGGACAAATATTCAAATCTCCTTCATCCTAATGGAACAATTCTCTGACGGACAGTGAGTGGCCGCATCTTGTCAGCTACAGCAGGGATCTTTATACTTAACGCCGACACCCGTACATCACAACAAGCTATCTGTTAGTAAGCAAACACAGATCCACCTCACTTCAGGAATCCTCAATGAATACTCCAGAAGCCACTTACCCAATGATCCTTATCTTTTGAAATGCCTAGCAATTGCACTTCTAAAAACTTTATTATAAGTACTCTCTAAATACATTTACTTAAATTTTACTTTTTGTTTTCAGTGGGAGAATGATTTCTGAATAATTATTTTAAGAAACTGGGCTTCCTGGAACCTTATTAGATGTTTTCAAATCCCTGAATTATTGTTTCTAGTTAAAGTAACATTCTCCAAAACAAATGGTTAAAAAAGGGTAGCAGAATTAGTGATATGATGACATTGGCATCTTTCAAATTCTATTTCCATTCTTCATTTCTCAAAATACAAACTCATCAATTAAAATAGTACTTTAAATGTAGAACTCCTATAATATCTGCCTGCCTTGAGGAACTGACTCTTTCCTTCTCCCCTTTCTTACCTCCTCCCTCCATTCTATATTTTTTCCTAATCATTTCTGCAGCACTGATTGGGCTATGTGAAACACTGGGCACAGGCACTGTGCTAGACCCTGGGGATAGAAACAGAACAGACACAGTTCATACTCTTGCTCATCTCAAATCCAGTCATAGGTAAAGACTGCTGAGAGTCCAAGACTACAGGGCTTGGAGGTCTGTGATTCTGTGCTTTTGAGGTAAAGCAACATCTTTTGCAAATATTGTAAGGACTTGTGGAAAATACATATGTACATATCATATATAATATGTATGTATAATTTCAGGTTTTAGTTTGAAGCCCCTTTGACAAATATTGTTTCCCATCTTTTGAGCACCTGCAATAGGTCACAAATATACTGTACTCATTCTCTCCTCTAAGCTTTCAACCTTATTCTACTTCCCTGGAATAAAATTATTTGCTGTTTATCTGAAATTCAAATTTAGCTGTGCATCAGCCATTTTATCTGGCAATCCTCATTGGAAAGGAAATTTTTTAAAAATTGTGATAGCTGCTTCTGTCAGTAGACTTGAAGTATAATGCATATATATACAGTCTTAATATTCAAAAAGACAGATATAAAGAGTAGTTTTTATTTTTTGCAGAAAGCAACTTTTCAGTGTGTGTATACGCTTTTATGAATATGTATACATATACATGTATACATGTAGGTGTGCACCTACATTGCACATGAGTACACAGGTGTGTGCATGTGCCTAGGAAGAAAACAGCCTCCTAGCATGGCTTTCAGGTCACTCGCACACTACAGCACACTCGAAGAATGACAACAGGGAGAAATGTCTGCTTCACAGAGAGGTACATAAAAACCACCCAGATATAATCAGATGCTAAAAGATATTCCCTGAAATGGTGAAGATCCATTATTGTAGAAAAAGACACATAAGCCTGTCCATAAGATACATGTCATTTTTTTAAATGTCTATTTCAAATTCATTTAAGTGTATTTTCTTTAATTATTATTTGACTATTTGGCCAAATCATGGCTAAAAATGTGGGCAATCTTGTATTGCATTTGGACTTTGTCAAAAGTGTTGGGTCCAGGAAAATATTTTCTGCCAAGTTCCTCTATGTCCATGCCAAGCAATTTTCAATTGGGTTATAAGCCCATGTGTATTTTAAAAGAAATGAATACATACATTTTAGATTCCTTTACCCTTAACTCACCCAGATGGTTCAAAAGACATCCAATAAACCTTTGATTCATGTTATAAGAAATAGATTGCTTAAAGGTTGTAGCAGTCAAGAAGCAAGGCACCTCATTCGCAAGGAGTAAGTGGTCCCAAATGCTCTAACTCCATGTGTATGATGAGAGTGAGAGGTGTACTCTCTTGAGGTCGGAATAAAGTTTTGGACTGAAACTCACTGAGGTGGATTGCTTAAATGTTCAAACCTCATAATAATATACTTTACATTTAATATCTACATGTCTTGGCTCATACTAACTTCATTAACCTACTACTAGCCTCAAGCACTTATGCTAACACATAAAGAGTATTAAAAACAGTATTATATTCCTGTTTAATACTGGACATTTTTTAGCATGTGAATTAGCTTCTATAGTGTATTGGAAGTCAGTGATGCAGATATACCTAGAAACCAGAAGGAACTACTTAGCCCTACTGTATATACCTGAGGTTTTTCATTTTTGTTTTTGCAGTGTTCCGTATCTAGAATATACTTAATGTGTAATAATTAAAAATTTTACTTTATTTTGTTTTTATTAATCATATTCTAGATATGAAACTCTTCATAAAAACTTAGGTTTTTTCCAGCATGTAATAATTTTATATCCTCAAATTTATTTCAGTTTTAACCTCTGTTAACCACTTGGTGGAAACCCATTCTCAGTCAAGGCAACACCATCTTCCCAGGGCTGGGTTAAATATTTGGGGAATGAGGTAGCTTCCATACGCCAGGGCTTCATGGGAGGGACCAGTTATCCTTACGCATCTGACATCTGGGGAGATTTCCACTATCTGCGGCTCAATCTTCAGCTCCTACAGGTTGCTGCTGAAATATTTCTAGCTCTCCTCTCCGTATTCCTTCAGTTCTGGTGGGATTCTATATTCCACCCCCTCTTAACTTTTCTTCTTGTTTCTCTCTAGATTGGGGAAACTGTGTGTGTGTATGTGTGTTTTCTATTTGTGACAATCTTTGTCAGAGGTACCATCTAGCTCTCTCTTGATGTGTTGTGAAATACTTTGCTTATGCCAGCAGATGTCTGTTTCTCTAAAGGCCAAGGTTTTTGTAAACCAAAGCCAGGAAAAGTACAAATCCCCAATTGGTCAATATTTTGGAATTATTCTAAGGATTGATGATAGAGAGGAAAGATGTGTTATTCTGAGAAGCAAAATATCTCAACATCTTTAACCATCACTTATAGAAGGAATCCATTTCCAAAATTTAGTAACCTATAAAAACTATGTAAATAATGCTGAAGTAGTAAAACAGTACTACAACCTTGAACTTAAAACCTATAAACCAAAGGTCACAGAAAAAAGGATTCATTGTTATTCCAAAATATTAAAAAAAAAGGTATTATCATAAAATAGAGGTACTTCTGAATTAACCTGAAACCTAATTGATGCTATGGGGTAGGAAGCTGCTCCGGGGGTGGGTGAGGTAGGAGGGCTTGGCCTGTCATGCTCAAATTTAAACTCCCTGGAATGGCTTCTGATTATTCAAGAAGGAAAATAAATTATCCGAATGCTTGCTACACCAGTCGAAAGTACAAAGGAGAACAAAGAAGAAGTTGGAATACATTCAAGATTAAGAAAAGCTGGAAAGTATCTGTTCGAATGTATTATATGGATTTAATGGGCTTTGTTACTCAATGTCCTTTCAGTTAATAGTGATTGAGAACTATTTGTTTCTAACTTCCATGTTGTATCCACAGGTACAAGCTTGAATACTTGCAAAATCCAGACTGGTGACTTAAATGAGGATAGGTCCTAATTCTAATCCCGCAGGAGTTTACGAGAACTGGAATTGTACTTTTTGTTCTATGAGAAGATTCACTGTAGAGGCCAGACAAAACATCTGCAGACAACATCAGTGACTTGCAGGTCCCTGCCAAAGCAACCATATGTTTTGAAAAGTATTTGAAAGAATTTGCAAGTAAATTGATTATTTTATAAATTATGATATGTAGGCATGAAATTTGAGAAGCAAATTCTAAAACTATTAATTCATTATTATTTAAAAAAATGGTCTCCCCTTGAGAGTCTGAAGTTCTTCCCTTAAAGTTCTCCTTTCATCTTTTCGAAATCGGACAGCAGCCATAACCTTGTGAGAAAGAAGCAGGAATTGATCATTTAAAAAAATGTGATTCTCACTGTGTGAAACTGGTGATGTCATTCGATGGAAAAGCTGACTATAAATGAAGTGGGAAAGTGTATCTAAAACTATCTCAATAGATGAAGAGATAATGAGACATTGACCATTTCTGCCATTCTTTTGTTTCCTGACAAATTTGAAAATACAGCTTTCCATGTTCACCTTTTCTTCCAGAGAGATGGCATTACCATTCCTATTGTAAACCACTGGAAGTGAGTTTTTAAAACTATCAGTGCTATTTCTATGTGTTGTTACATTTTCACATTGCACTTCTATGTGTTTTCTCCTGAGTCTCACACAGCCATCTCTGTCCCATTTGCACTGTGCCTATGAGGAAACTGAGGTTCTAGGAGGTTAAGTGATTTTCTCAAATTTAAGCATCCAGTCAAAAGTAGGAATAAAACACAAACCTGAACTTTATCTACATCAGGCTCTGTGTCTTTTCCACCATGCCTTGCTACTCCAACAGAAATGCAGCTGCATTATATTGTGTTTCTTCAAATATATTTTCACTGTTTTATTTTACTAACCCTTCCCAGATATCTGTGAAAGAGACATGCTTTGTCTCATTCTGCATGTGTGTGAAAGAGAAATTTAGAAAGTTTAAGTTCTTATGGGAAATCAAACAGCGAATTGGGCCAGACTCCACAGAAAATGGTTTGTTTCCTGGCTCCTGGTGGGAAGTTTCCTTGTCTGTTCTAGCCTGAGCCTTGCAAGAAAACAGCTCTTCATTTAGCTAGGTATAATTATTCTGCATTCTTTCACCCATGGACTAAATGGCTCTGTAGTTTATGTGCTGTTTTACTTACAGTTTATGGTTTTAATTAGAGCTTTCATCACTTCCTTTGACTTTTAACCACCTGTCATTCCTTTACAAAATTCTTCCTTTCCCATCGGCCATTGCTGGCCATGTTGCAGATACTTTACTTCAGGCCTGTGCTTTTGTTCCATTTATGCAAATGATCAATCTTACACATCTAACATGATACTAAGGGTAGCATTCAGTGGAGTTAATTATATTCTCTGCATAATGTTATTCTGAACTCCCTGGGATGAAAATAGCATTTGAATTTTCTATAATTTTATGTTTGCTCTCATTACTTCAGAGACTTAAACAGATTTAGTTTAGGTGACCCGAAGTTCAAGGTTTTCCTAAGTGAACTGAATGAATTATCTCTGCTTTCCACTTAGCAATGATGTTTATAAACTGACAATGAAATGAGATGACAGTCTCTTAAGGGTAGGGAGCCAGGCAAGACGCTTGTCAGCACCATCACATGTTCATTGGTTTGTTTTGTATTTTTTTCCACTGGTTCTTTGTTCATGAAAGTCGAATCCCAAAATAATCCTAAAGGATCTTGAGGTCAACCAGAATTGTTTTAGCTGTTCTCACATTACAAGTTTTTGATGAGAAAACATAAAAAGAAGGCAGTATGATGACTTCTTAAGCAAAAGCAGCCTTTTTCATTATGTAGTATCTATGTATTCATGTGGAATTGTAAATATTGATTTTTGTGAACAGTGATGGGATTTTCTTCCAGGCTTCTCTGTATGGCTGCATGACGCAACAAAACAAAGACATTAGCATCAGCCACAGATTTCTCTAGTGAGCATATTCCTACCTAGGCAAACTACTTAACCCCCCTTAGCTTTTTATTAGAGACTGCAGCATTAGTAATTAATACTAATCTTACAACTATTGTTAATGAAGATCAAATGTGGTAATGTCATTGAACTCCCTCAGTAAAATTAGTGGTTATTCCAGAGAAGTTTTGCATTTATATATTGGTGCTAGTTACTTATAGTAATTTATGCAACATTAAAAAGCTCCAGAGTATTCAAGAAAGAAAGCACTCTAAAAAATTCTAAATTCAATCATGTTTTTCTCACTCATGGACACACTAGATTGAAGATTGAGTAAAGCTGTAACAAAAGCAGACCCTGCTCTCGGAGTCTCTGAAACCCATGCCACTGAAGACTTTCCACTCTGGTTCAGGTGAGTCAGCAGAGTTTTGCATGGCCATCCCAAGGTCACAGTTTACATTTTCTTCTATCACAGCCATGTGTGTCAGCCACTTCTGAGTAACCTCCCATTGCCACCACAATATCTTCTGTCACAACTGAGGTCAATTTTCAGATTCTCAAACAACTTGGTCATTCAAGTGAATTTCTCTTGTGTTTTTTATATTGTGGAGGGTACTTTTATGTACATAGATACTGAACTGAATTAGTGAAATATATCCTACCCATATACAGACCCACCCCAAAGAATTACTTTGCAGTCTATTACCAGGCTATAACAAGAACTGATTTTTTCTCTTATTTTCTTTAACTGACATATGGTAATAGAGTTTTTGCATTTCACCTACTTTTTCTACAGTTCTTTTTCTCTGTAGGAACCCAGGAATAGCCCCCCCCCCAAAAAAAAAGTGATATGTATCATTACTAAAACATTGGGTTGCCCAAGAAGTCTGTTTAGTTTTTTTTTCCATAAAATAAAATACACATTGTTCATTTTCACCAATAACTTTATTGATTTGGCTATTTTGCATATGTCAGTTATCCTCTGTGTGATATTATGTTGATTATTCTCAATTAATGTCTCAGTTTGAGTGCTATCAACTTCAACTGATCTACCCGACCATGGAGCGTTGTCCAGCAAGAAATCTCCAGCACAAAACTTTGCAAACCACTTTTGACATGTTTGATCACTCACAGCGCCTTCTCCATACACTGCACAATTTTTTTTGTGTGTTTCGGTTGCATTTTTACCTTTTTTCAAATAATAAAGCATAATAGGCTGAAAGTGTTGTGTATTTTCTTTCATCTTCAATATTAAAATGGCTACACAAAAATTCACTAATTTTGATTTTTTTAATGCATACTGATATGACAGGTGTCACAATATAATCTAACAAAATTGTTTCAAATGAAGGTAAACAAAACTAAGCACTACCAGACCCATTTTATATAAAAACCTAGAGAACTTTTGGCCACCCAGTAAATGTTCCTCTTTGTGCCGCCTCTCATCCTATTTCCATACTTGTAAACCGCAAGTATGTCTATTTCCCTTTTTATGGCTTAATAATATCTTTAAAACTACACTTCCATCAGTCTCCAGTCAAAATGTAGTCATTGGTCTCATGAATAGAAGAATGCTGACTGGCCTTCTTCACAATCTCCCCAGACATGTCCAGATTTGTATGAATTCTCCAAGGTACAAAATATGGGATCTCCTTAAGTTACTGTGGCTACTTAAGACACATGAGGATGCCCTGACTGAATGGCTCAGTTGGTCTGAGCATTGTGCCACATACCCAAAGGTCTGCAGGTTTAATTCCCCGTCAGGGCACATACCTAGGCTGTGGGTTTGATCCTTGTTAGGGCATGTACAGCAGGCAACTGATCGATGTTTCTCTCTCTCCCTTCATGTCTCTCTAAAATCAATATCCTTGGGTGAGGATTAGCAGATTTTAAAAAAGAAATATGTGAGGATGTCAGCATTTGTCATATAATTGTGGTCAAAATGTATCACAAGTACCATGGTTCAATTTAGATTTGCATTGTTGCTAAAGTTATAAGCATACATTATGACAGAGCTATTATCAATTCTAGTCAGGTTTTTGCAATTCTATTCTTGATGTTAGTTTTATGTTATACTCATCTGGTTTTGAATAAGAAATGAATCACATTTCCCAGAATGTTAGATTTTTTTATTCAAAATATTTATCAGCTCAAATAAGAAGAGATGGCAGATTAAGCTAATTTTAAATGTACCATTTTATGTAGGCTACAAGTATTTTCTAACTTCTGAGGCTCTAATTGGAGAGGTTATTATATTTGGGTGTTCATACTATACACTTGTAACTATAGCTATGGAATTTTAAGAGTTGGGTAAGATCTACCTGCAGTATAAAGGATTTCACGTGGACCTTCATTTATTACAGAACATCAAAGGGTTTCTGGGAAGGCAAAAGCATTTTCTTCCTAAATAGAATTGAATTGCTAGTCTATTTGGGGGAATCTCTTTGCATTGAAGTAGTTATGTTACTTCCTAATCACCCATGAATTACTGTAAATGTCTTCGAAAGATTTGAAACGTGGCATTCTTTACTATCATCTGGTGCTCTAATTTTAAAATTAAAGATGTGCTTAGATAAGAGATCTTATTTTCTTTTTAAATAAATGTGCCTTTTTCATTAGATTATTGTCTTTATGGTTGTCCCATTGAGCTATAAATTATTCCCATTATTTTATCATGTGCTTCATTTCTGTCGTCCTGGTAACAAAGCATAATTGCCTTTTTAATATTTATGTATTTTATTCAAATGATTCTTTTTAACTAAAGGAAAAATGAACTCTACCAGTTCAAGGGCACGCCAATTCTAATCTCTATAAAACTTCCTTTTCTATCTTTGTTTGTCCCCTTTATCTTGTATAAGTTCTATAACATGAACTTCAGTGCATATTACCATAATTCTTAAATATTTACATAAAATTATATGTTAAACAGTAAAATTATTCATATTTACTTGCTAAATGTAATCGTGATAATCTAAGGTTTCAAGTTATATTAAATGTCATTGCTAGTAAATTAGTCATTCTCATTAAGACATACAAATAATTTTGCAGAAAGCTAATTCTGACCACTTATTAGTATCTATTATTCTGCTTTAATGCTCAAATAATGATCACATTTTTAAATAATGGATATCTTATTTATAATTGGCTATTCTAAAGAGGCTTGACAGTTACTTAATCTGGGCAAAAATACTATCAGTTTGCATAAATTTAAAACCAATTACATTAAAATATCACTTTTTATTAATAATATTTTATTTCAATGTCTAAATACTATTTAGGGACTTATATGTAAGCATTCTGGGAATATTATAGCAAGTAGTGATATTACACATTTTCATCTCATTTTATTGCCATTATAATTTTTAAAAAAGATAATTCTAGTATTTATATTAGAGATAAACAGATTGTGAAAACAGATTTCAGTTTTCAAGAAGAAAATTATTACATGAGCTAGAGAAATAAAAAACTTTCTAAAAAATTTTAAAATAGCATAATACTCTTGATTACAAATTCAGTGTGCATAAATCACTTCCTAGGTGTTTTCTGTGTAGAAGAATATATTTTAAAAATATTTGCAAGTTAATACTTCATAAAAAGAAAAAGTAAAATTAAAAAATACTTCCAAAAATTAAGTGATAATATTCTAAGTTTACAAATGGTCAATTTTTATGGCATACATAATATCAGTTTTAGGGATAACCTTGATGGAATTAGTTCTGCCTTGATTCTAGGCTATTACACTGTGCAGAAAAACTGTAAACATTATTCAATATATCACAAAATTTATGTAATAAAATTCACTTGACAATTATTTTTAAGGTGATTTTTGCAAGATTAAATTATGTTTCCTTCTAATTATATGTTCTATCTATTATTTGTAAATGACTGAAATTTTAAACAGTTTTGAACTAATACAAATTACAAATTCTGGTTTGGCCCACAAAAAAAGCAGTGCCATTTTAAAGATAAAACTGAAGTTTTTTTGCTTTTTTTTTCAAATGGAGTATTTTTAGAGCAGTTTTAGATTCCCAGCAAAACTGAGAGGAAGTTACAGATATTTCTCATATACCCACTCTCTCTACAAATGCATCGCCTCCCTCACTATTACCATTCCCCACCAGAGTATTAATTTTTTTTACAATTGATGACCCTACATTGACACATTATCACTCCGAGTCCATCATTTACATCAAGGTGCAGTCTTAGTGTTGTATATTCAGTGGGTTTAGGCAAATGTACAATGACATGTATCGCCATTATAGCATCATGAAGTATAGTTTCATTACCCTAAAAACCTCTGTGTTTTGCCAGTCTATTTCTTCTCCCGTAACCCTCGGCAACCACTGATCTGTATACTGACTCCACAGTTTTGCCTGTTCCAGAATATCAAACAGTTGGAATCACACAGAATGTAGCCTTTTTAGATTGGCTTCTTTCATTTAATAATATGCATTTAACTTTTATCCATGTATTTTCATGAATTGATAAGTCATTTCCTTTTAGCACTGAATAATATTCCACTGCATGGATGTTTCATGGTTTACTATCAATTTGTTACTGAAGGCCATCTTTGTTGCTTCCAAAGTTATGGAAATTATGAATAAAGCAGCTATAACTGTCGATATAACCTTTCAACTCCTTTGAGTAAATACAAAGCACTATGATTGCTGTATTTTATTTTAAAAGTATGTTTGGTTTTATAAGAAATCTCCACGCTGCCTTCCAATGTTTCTGAATCATTCTGCTTTCCCACCGGGAAAGGATGAGAATTTATTGTTTCATATTGTCATCAGCATTTGGGGTTATCAGTGTCCCAGACTTTGGCCATCCTAACAGTTATATTATGGCATCTCATTTTTAAAAATTAGACATTTCCTCGATGACATATGACTTGGAGCATCTTTACATACACTTATCTGCCATGCCTATATATTCTTTGGTGAGGTGTCCATGTCTTTGACTACTTTTTTTAAATTGGGTTGTGTGATCTCAAAGTTAAGATTTAAGAGTTCTTTGTATTTTTTTAAATTTCCACCTGAGGACATTTTTTCATTGCTTTCTAGAGAGAGAGAGAGAGAGGAAGGGAGAAGGAGAAACATTGATGTGAGAGAGAATCATCGATTGGTTGTCTCCCATACACGCCAGGACTGGGGATTGGATCTGCAACCCAGGCATGTGCTCTGACTGGGAATTGAACTGGCGACCTTTCACTTTGCAGGATAAAGCCCAACCATTTGGGCCACACCAGTCAGGGCCCCCATCTATTTTTGCAGGTTGTTTATTTTTTCACATGAGAGTCCTTAACATGTTAGTCATAGTTCTTTTTGCTTCTTTTTTTAATTAACTACTTTATTTTTTAAAAGATTTTATTTATTTACTTTTAGAGAGAGGGGAAGGGATAGAGAAGGAGAAGAAGAGAAACATCAATGTGTGGTTGCCTCTTGTTTGCTTCCGTACTGGGGACCTGGCCTGCAACCCAGGCATATATCCTGACAGGGAATCAAACTGGCGACCCTTCGGTTCATAGGCCCACTCTCTATCCACTGAGCTAAACCACCAGGGCTTTATTTTATTTCCTCTATCTGTTGATTCCAATATGAACATCATGCAGGAGTCTGGTACTGCGGTTTTCGATTTTCTTCAGACTGTGTTTCCCTTTGCCTTTTGGCATGCTTTTTAAATTTTATTAAAGGCAAACATACCCTGTTAAGTAATACATTTTATTGTATACTTGCTGGAAGTTGGACTGTATCTAATATTTTCTGTTTGTAAGTTCCATAGGCTTCAGATTCCCCTAGTATAATTATTTTTATCTCCTCCTTATAGATCATGATTCTTGCCACTCTTTCTGTTGTAATCCATTTTTATTATATTTGAGCCCTACCGATATGGTATGGAGATTTGAGGGGAGCTATATTTCTATGATACTATGATTTAATCTCAGATTTTTAGTGGTCTTGTGTTCCAGGTCTGTGGACTTTATAACTTTTGCCCCAGAAATATCTTCCCACTTTTCCTGAGGTGAGACAGGAAAGGCAGAAGGGGCTGGAGGGAGAAGAATGTCTTTCCTCAAGATGGAATAAGTCTCAGGTAAGTCTTTGCCCTTAGATAGTAGGCTTTTATGGAGAATGTCCTGGGCATATTTCACAATTACTCTCTCTTTACCTATCAGAGTTAGAATTATCTGGCATCTTGTCAATGCTAGCCCACGTAAATATCTAAATTCAAAATTCAAAGTACAGTTTCTACTGAATTATTTTCACTTTTGCACCATCATAAAGTTGAAAAATCATAAGCCAAGTCATTGGAATTCAGTAACTGTCTGTACAGATATATTTCATAAGTGACATAATCAAGAAATATGCATTTTAGAAAAAGTCAAAGGAAATGGGGTTTGGGATGTCTTCATCTGAATTTAGTACCTAGGAGGTCATTGACAAACTCATAAAAGCTATGTCAGTGGAGGCAGGGGTGGTAGAGCAGGAGATTATAGAAAACTAATGAGGGAATTCCAGGTGAAGAAGTAGAAGATTGCATTTAGGTTGCCTTTCCTTAGTAGAATACATGGGCACATGGAGGAGAGATCTCTAAGGGAAGGTTGTCAAAATAGCTTGGGAAAGTACATTTGCTGTCTCTTAGACAAGTTTGGTGGTAAATGATTTACAATGGTTTATTTTTTTCTGTTCATGGAATAATATTAGACCTGTATTTCTTATACTAATAACACCTGGTGGCTATTGACATTATTTGTAACAAGGAACTCTGATGCAGTGAACTAGCTTATTAAACCAAACCAAAATAAACAAAAGAAATATCTAATGTCTAGCATTATTTCCCTTTAATTAGCAGTGCCCACAATTTCTTTAAAAATATCCCTAAGATGTGCCAGAGCTGC
>PVKM010031943.1:0-16632 GCA_004027735.1 Carollia perspicillata | reverse complement strand
CCAACACTGGCACAAATATTTAATCTTCAAAATTACATTTGAAGTGTTCATTGCACATACTAAAGAATTCAGGTACAAAAAGAAAATGACATAATTGGAGTAGAACAGCTATTAAGTAAGTAGGTAATAGAGCTAGTATTTGACCACACAACTCCTGAGTCCAATTCTAAAATTGCAATTAGTAGTCATTAATCAGGCTTTTTAATGGAATTGCACAGCAGCCAGCTATTATATAATGTTTATTATTTTGTTCTTATTTTTATTCCTTTCCATTTATTTTCTATGAAGTATTGCAATGCATTTTTTAATAGCATGTCAACAAAGTCTAGAGATAGGCCGGGACCATCTTGGTCATTCAGAGCACACCCCTAGGTGGTGTGAAAGAATACTTTATCTTCAGAGTCAAAACTGTGAGTTCTTCAGCTGGGATTCTGTAGCAACAGACTAAACAAAGTCTTTAAGCATATGATATTTTACTTACGGAGTCATTAATTTTTTCTTCTTCCCTTGGGCTAATTCACATCTCATCATATTCATAATGGTTATTCCAGAATCACTTCTATGGAAAGAAAGGAAAAAAATACACACATTCTTTGAAGAAATCTGTATTAAGTTTCTGCATGTTTTTCACTTTAAGTTTTATTTTTCTGAATTCCAAATCCAGGGGGTTGAGTTATCCACTTTTAGATGGAGCCATAAACCTCGGGGAAGCCATAGTTTGGAGGGCCCACAGAAGTATTCGAATTCTTACTCCTCTTTCCAAAGTGATTGTCTTTGTTTAGTACTTGAGAAAGCCACTTTTAATAAAGCTTTGTAAATATTTAGATTATATGAATTTTAATGGTAACATCTTTCAGTGTTTTGATGCAGTATATAAAAAAAAGTTTTTGTTTTCCCAAACTTGAACTTCTTTCTTCAAGTCTAGTGAATCATTAATCATTTTACTTCCCATCTTTAAAAGCTACCCCTTCTCATCTCTTGTGGTTTTTTGAAAACCTTTGAATGAATTCAAAAGATCAAAAATGATCTTTTGGTCATAGTTTGTTCTTTGTGATTTAGTTCAACTCATCCACATTGATTAAACATTTGTTAAAAATTTTAAAAAGGTTATCATCCTGGAGTGGTCTTTTTATCTTTGGTAATATAAATTTGTGTGCCCTTTGTTCGCCTGGTTTAACCATCTCAATGGGAAGCTACTTCACCATGGAGCAATTCTTCCACACCCCTGCCAACTGGGTTCATCTCCATGGTTCATATTCAGGTCTCTGCCGTTATCTAACTCCAAGACATCCATGTAGTGAATGGAGTGACTGACTTTCAGCTGAGCCTCAGATGGTGATTTAAAATATGAAGAAAGGACCATATTGGATTAAAATCCTAAGTTTTTTCAAAAGAGACTTAAGCAGAAGAGTTCCTGTGCATGACAGTGACTCTAAGTGTCAACTTATATTTAATTACTTCTCTTCTATTTCATGCTGATTACCCCCTAAGCCTTATTTCTCCCACTTTTACCTCCTGGTAAAAGGTAACTCTTGTTTTTTTTTCCCCCTTTGTATGTAACTTTGATTATATACAAAACAGCGTAACAAAAATTGCTTCATTACTCTTGCTGGTTTTATTTAATGATCATCTATAAATATTAGAAGATAGTTTGAATCCCATTTCTGGCAAAATACAGGACAGACTATATGAGAAATAAATGTGCCACTGTCAAGAAAATAAAAACGTCACTGTTCAGAAGTACCTAGGGGAAGGATTGTGTCCCTCTGGCTCACTGACACTGTTACACGCCATTAGGCCTACTGTAACCTATCCCTTGATGAATTCTTTGCCGGACAATGAGCTTAAGAATCTGAGGTGTCTTCTTGCTTTTACAGAGTAGAATAGGACTCTGATGCTTAAATGGAAGTTGCAGAACACATAATAGGATGTAGCTAAAGTTACTGACCTACCACATCTCACTTTCAGGAAAGTAGTGGGAGAGATTGTGTCTTGAGAAGAAAGGCATTTTAGAGGTAATCCTTTTAAGATTTCAATTAGTTGTTTAAATGTATGAATCATGTGCTTAAATGTAATATTGCTTAAATGTTGGTTTCTGAGGCTAGATAGCCTATAGGAATGCTAACCAGTTACAAGAAGATGTTTTGTTTTCCTGCAACTAGACCTATTTTTAAAAGAACTGGGGCAAAAATGTTTTAGGTGTCTTATGTATGATGATGAGATTTGGAGAAAATTTTAGGACTTTGTCTGAATAATGTGACAATTAACTAGAAAAGAGTAGGTGATGGTAATGTTCTGGTTCCTATAATAATTTAGTAACACATGACAACGTATATTAGCACTGTTTGCACTGGTTCACTAGAGACACTTAGATGTAGAGAGATTTATAAAAAATCTTTTAAAAGAAAATTTGTTTGAAGGATAGTTGTTTAGAAATGCCATTATCTGTGCTTTTTAAGTTACATGTTTATGACGCCTTTTGGGTGTTTATGCTCTAGCTGCCCTTTCTGATTCTACAGCAGAGTGGGAGATGTCGCATTTTGCACTTTTCTGAACACCAATATCTTTTTATGTTTTAAAAAGCAGTCTTTAAAAGACAAAAGTTATCCTATGATAAAAGAACTAGACTTATGTAAAATTTCAAAGAATAGAACTGGCAAGAGTGTAGATACACTTATATTGATAACTGAAAGATACCACAATTATTGAAATATGGCTGTAAACCCCATTATATCATATGAATCTTACTTCTTGCCAGTTGTATTTTTGTTTTTGTTCAGTAATACTGAAATGTATTTAGTTATTTCATATGCACTATTGGTGTACATAATAGAGTCCTACACGTTGTTAAACTCATGTGTTTGTTACTTTAGCTACTTCAGTGTTACTTCTATAGTCTTAGGTCCTATAAGTAGGCACACGAAAGTGCTATGTTCAAGGTCAGGTATATTTTCAACTTTTCTACAACCCACCCAGGGGACCGTAATACCCAGAAGGTGACCAGGTTAATGATACCAACTTTTATTTTGTAGATGTAAGGTAACATTTTTTAAAATCCTTACCCGAGGATTTGTTTTAATGATGAGAGAGAAAGAGAGAGAGAAATATCGATTGCATCCCTCATACGTCCCCAAACCTGTAACCTAGATATTTGCCCTGACCAGGAATTGAACCCGCATATGGAATGACACTCCAACCAACTGAGCTACCTAGTCAGGGCTGTAGATGGAAGATATTGAATCATTTCTTTGGGAAAGATGACTGCAAACAAAACCTAGGATGAAAAACCCATAAAGTGAAAAGATACAAAGTAAGACAAAAGAAAAACTTGCAGCAGTACTTGTTAGAATGATGGTGTTATTCTTGGGTTATAGTGTGATTTGCTGAGGAATCTGTTTTGTAAAATGTGTCATTCAGGGAAAAGTATGAAGACCCAGATTCAAACCTGACTGTGCCATGATCTAGCTGTACATTCTTGGTTAAGTCACTGATTGTCTCCGTTTTTTTTTTTTTTTTTTCATTAACTGTAATACAAGATAAATGTAGTAGGGACTCATTGAAAGCACCTCCTACCCTGTCTCCCACCCATTTCTCTGAATTGTGAATCCATGATTGCTCAGCTATCTGCAAAAAACCAAGTACTGTGCTTATCCTAAAGGAAGTGATTTTAAGGACCGTGACCATAATGTGTATAATGAATTGTGCAAATACTGTCACTGCTAGCACTCCGTCATAAAGTTCTGTAGCAATCTACAGTTTCAAAAATTAATGCAATGTGAGTTTACAATTTGAATACTAAAATTTTAATCAACAACTTTGCTTGCTTTGGAATAAGTAGAGTTTCTTGTTTTAGAAACTGACTCTTTTTAAGTGTAATGTTTTATACAAGCTTAGCACTTACTGCTTGATTCTTTGACCTTTGATTGCTGCTATTTTCTACCAAGGGGCTGGTTAACAGTGATAGGACCAGTAAAGATAGCAGTGTTTCCTGGGGTTTAATCATTAATAACCTGACCTGTCATCAACATTTCCATGGATCTGGTTCCTCCCTTTGTCTTTGGCACCAAGATTTTAATAAGAAAGTCTGAATAAAAAGCAATTACTCTTTTGTTTCCAAAACAGGTATTACAAGTGGATAAATAATGTGCACTGCTCTGAGCCCAAAGGTACGCAGTGGACCTGGCCTCTCTGATATGCATCAGTATAGCCAATGGCTGGCCAGCAGACATGAAGCTAATTTGCTCCCGATGAAAGAAGATCTGGCCTTGTGGTTAACCAATCTATTAGGTAAGGTTATAAGATCTCATTTTGTGAGCAAAGATAACAGGTTTTTTATTTTTTTTCCTCCTATAGTGTCCTTCACCTAAGCATGTGATAGCGCCTTGGAAAGAAAGATTTCATTATTTGGGTACTGCATCTGGGAAACCTGAAGCATGTGGAAAATTTAAATGAATTTCCCAATGTCTCTCACATTAACTGTGCTTGGTCATTCCAATATCCTGCATTAATATGTGGTCAAATTGCTTATTTCATCTATATGCTGATCTGATTTATTTTTTACTTTTCTTTTGTGCCACTGACGAATCCGACCTATTCTTTGGACATTGCACATAGGCCATAGTCTGTGAAATCTGACTTCTAAAACTAGAGTGCTTTGCCCTACTTTTGTAGCAAACCTTCTAAAACTGCTGAATACCCAAACTCTAGAATAAACATAGCTCTTCTTTGTCCAGATGAGCTGACTCGAGTCACCCAACCTTGAACTAAATTTTTTCTCTTCATTTCACTTTTGTTTTTAGGTATTCTTCTAAAAGTACCATCTCTGAGAAAAATGCTACCTTATGCTAAAGCTGCCTCTTTTTAAATTTCCATTGTGTGGGCATAGTCATGGGATAAAATTTTAACCATGTGCATTTGAAGGATCAGTATATACAGAAACACTATTTTCACAATAGTTTTTGTTACAGAGTATACACTTGATTCATGATCCGAGGGAAGGACCCTTACCTATATATAAGATAGTGGGTTTGAATATTGAGTAAACATATAATTTATATGGTCCTTTATCATTTGCAGAAGGAACTTTGCCAACATTATTTAATTACTTAAAGAATCATTCAAGGCCAGTGTTTTTATTCGCACTAGCTGAGTGAGAAGCACCCTGTCCACCTGAAATCTCAGCAAGGTTTGGAAAGACTCTAGCATGTTTCAGCAAGATTTTCCTTTTGCTCACCATGGGTTTTTACTTTTTTGTTTTTTGCCTTTCTGTTAGGGTTAGGGTGCTTTCTTTTCCCACCATGTACGCAGTATTTGGACCATTCCATGCAGTCTAACTAGGGCTACAGCGTGTGGGTATGCTGCGTGTTATACCTTCCTCAAGGGCGCCCAGCCAGGGGGTGAGGGCAGAACTGCAGAGACAGTCCAGGAGACCCTTCCCCGTGCTGTGGAGCTGTGTCCATGAGAAGGACGAGGCTACCACCTTTTGCAATTCACGTGTGCAAAGGAGGAACCGCTATCTCCATCACGTAGAGGGAGTCAACTTAACTTACGCAAGTGCATTTACTCTCTTTATTTCTGTCCTTCTGAGGGTCACTAATGATTGTTGCACTAATACTTTATTATTAACTTTGAGCTGTCTCTAGATATGGGCTATCACAAGTATGCAGTATAGAATAGATGATAAGAGAACAGACTTGATATAGACTGCCCGTGTTCGACCCCCAGAACTGTGACTTACTAGCAACATGATAATCGGGCAAATTACTTAACCTCTCTAGGCCTCAGTTTCCTCATCTGTGAAGTGGCGGTAATAGCGGACAGAGCCTACTTTGGAGGGTTGCAGTGGGATTACGTGCACTACTTAGAAAGTGCCCTGACATTTTGTAAGCACTATGTATTATTGCTATTTTAATTATATAGTTCAGTGTTACTCTTAATTCGACTTTGTGGATGAGTTTATTTATTGAACAAATATATGAGTGTGCAGAAGTATAAAGTATTAGTTTAGAAATATGGACACTGGAATCAGGATGCTTGAATTCAAATCTCAGTTCTCTCTCTTACTGGCTCTCTGATATAGGGCAAGTGTCTAAATGCACTGTGCCTCTATTTTTTCATCTACAACATAAGTAAAATGCTAGTACCAACCTCGTAGGATTGTTGGAAATTTGAATGAGATGGTCATGTTTAGAATAAGGTTTGTTCCATAGTAATCAACTAGCTGTATGAATACAAGCTATTGTATTTTTGTGTTCCAGACACAGGTTAAGTACTGGTGAGTAGGTGGTGATTAAATATGGACATAATGCCTGTTCTTAGAGATGTTGATAATAAAACATTAAATAAGTAATTGAATACATAATTCAGTAACTGGGCTTGTCATAAACACTAAAAGATACAGGTTGAAATAAGAGTGTAAAAACAAGGAGGTAGTCGTGGGGCAAAGGTTTGCAGGACTTGGGGGTCTTATTTGTGTTTCAGTGGAGGACTCAAGAATGGTTAATCTCTAGCCAGATGAAGCATGGGAGAAGAGCCTGAGTGGAGGGAATGGCAGGTGCTGAGACAGAAAGGAGTTTGGTACCTGGGAGAGCTGAATGAAGGCTAGCGTCAGATCCAGAGGAGAGTTTAATGACACCTGCAGGTGCTAGATTGTGCACTGCTTAGAAGACCATGTTAAGGAACTTTATAATTCATTGTATGATTAGTGAGGAACAGTAAGGTTCTAGAGAGGGGAGATGGTGATTAATCAGAGTATAGCCTGATTATGCAGGGACGTTCCAAGGTCCCATGACTTGTCATCAAAGGCATTTTATTTGGTGAATGTGATCACTTACAAAGCAGCTTGATCACCGTGAGCAGCCCAAGGCAACCTCAAAGAATAGAGAGTCACTGTGTGTGTAATGGAAAGATCCTTGGAATAAGAGTCAGGAGACCTGGCTCCTAACAGGACGTCAGGAGACCTGGCTTCTGGTTCTGGCTCTGCCTCTCGGTGGGAAACGTGCCCAAAGTCAGTCAGCTATCTTTTCTGGGCTCCGTGTCCTCAACCATAAAATGAAGGGGTTGCAGTAGATGATCTCTAATGTCCTTTCCAGTTCCAAAAGTCTCAGTTTCCAAGAAATCCATCTCTTGAAACCCAGTTTGAGATCGTCAACATGCATAAACAAGGAGAAAATAATTTGCATAAATGAATAATTTTTTAAAAAGTAGACTAATTTTTTTAATACTAGCAGATGGTAACACAAATGCAACTGATGGCTTGAGAGATTTTCTCATAAAAAGAATCTTACAAGAATTTCAAGATATTGTAAAATACCATCTTGTGTTGACTTAAATTCATAAAAGTAGATAGATAATAGCCTTCAAGTGAATATCCTTATGGCAACTTAAAGAGTAGAACAATAACTTGACATTATTTAAAAGGGGCAAAACATTTGGAGATGAGAAAGTATGTTATATACTGGAATGGTGATGTAGAGGCGAGAAAAAATGTATGGCTGTTTTGGAAGATATTTTTGTTACATATATTAGGTACATTTAGAATTCATATATTTTAGAATTGAAGTCAGTAAAGCACACTTTAAAACTATTTATTGCTGGCCATTTTATCACCTCAGAAATATTCTCAAGTTTATACTGTGTAGCTCTCTTTCAATTCTTGCTTTGTATCTACTTGAAAGTTAGAGATCTGTGAAAATAGTTCCACAGTCCATGCTGTCTTTATATAAAGTATCTGATTTTTTTTGGTGAGGTTAAAATTCACATTCTACATTCAATCTTTTCATTAGATTTCACCACTATGATGTGGACCTTACTTGTGGAAAGGTTTACTACTTCTTTTTAGTAATACTTGATTAAAATGTAACATTTTTCTTTTTATGTCTTTCAAAAGAAATGCTACGATAATCTAAATTCAGATATTTCTGCTCCTTCATATACAATAAATTGAAAGATGTAGTTACTTAAAGAACACTCAGTTTGGATTTAAAAGTTTTGGGTGGATAAAAATTAATCAATGGAGAAGAAAATTGTTTCATTGGTTCATAGATCAATATTTGCATTCATGTCACATATGGAGGTATCATGTAATTTTCAGGTATATGAAACTTAATCAGTAACACTAATACATACCACTTTAGATTCTTATGCATAGAATTAGAGCAGCAATAGAAAATTTTTAGACGATCTAAAATTTATGTGTAGAAGTTTAAAATGACAGCTGTGCTGTGAGAAGTTAGCTGAGATGAGCAAGTGCTTTGGTTGTTGGGATTTCTTTATGGGAGAGCACACCAATGATGTCGTTCATAGGGAAAGCAGGTAGTATTTACTGACTACTCACATGTCTTTGGAAATAGCAGCCGATTGCATTGAAAATGCTTTTGTGGTACATGTATTATGCTTTTCAACAGCTGGCACCATGCAGCAGTTTTAGGGCCAACATTAGGAAAAGGGCAGCATATGATCTCACCTTTAACAGGAACCTAAACAACAAAACAAACAAGCAAGCAAAATATAACCAAAGACACTGAAACAGAAAACAGGCTGACAGTAACTAGAGGGGAGAGGGGAGGGAATTTTGGGGGAAAGGGGGAAGGGGTCACAGAAACAAGTATAAAGGACACATGGACAAAAACTAAGGGGGGTGGAAATGGGAGGGAGGTGGGGAGCACTGGGGGTGGTGGACTGGGACAGGAGTAAAAGACAGAAAACTGCACTTGAACAACAATTAAAATAAAAAAATTAAAAATATATATATAACACTTCAATAAATAAGATAACATTGATAGGAAAATTTTGAAACCTAACTTTGTAAAGATGAGTTTCAACTGAAAAATGATATATTTGTAGTGGTATTTTTTAAATAAAAATACTGCATAAGTAGTAAAAAAAAAAAAAGAAAAGAAAAGGGCAGCAAAAGAATCCTGAATTTCCCTTCATTCTTCCCTGTCAAACAGGTATTTGGCCGTTGTCCCCTATTGTGCATTAAATATACTCATTCCATTTTTATTTTTGACTTTCTGTTTTGTTACTTTTGTTCACGAACTAGCTGTTTCCCATTTGTTATTGATCTGTGTCCTTAGGACATGTTCCAACATCAAATATTATACTAACAAATCTTGGAGAAAACTTAATTATCACTTTGAGTAAACAACAATTTTTATTTATGTTTTCTTTTTTTTTGTCATTCAAGTACAGTTGTCTTCATTTCCCTCCCACCACTTTCTTCCCTAAATATCATGTTTTTAAATTAACAGTCCCAGATTATAGCAAAAACCCGCCATTTAAATAGATTAGGCGCATGCTACAAATTTAATGATTATTGATGGAATATTGAAAGTTGTTATTGGCTTCGCTTTGAAATGTTCTCAAATTGTTTATTTTACCTGTGTGCATTAATCATTTGAAAATGATGATTTACCTTTATCTTTAATTAGCAGTTGTTTAACAACCCTATATGAAATCACGTGGGAATATGTTTTTGAACAAATATTGTATTTAAATAGCAAAGAAATCGACACTGTTCTTATAGATTGTAGATCTTTAGTTACAGGCCTATGTGTTTGAATACCTGCATGGACTCTGAGCAAAAATCATAAGATATATTACAAATCAAGTTTTGCTTAACTGATCTTACTTCCATTTAGAAGTGCACTATGAAAATTGATGTTATGGTGACTTTTCCTTTCTCTGACTTTCCACTAAAAATTCAGTTGTTATATGCTTAATATGACCAACAAGTAATTTTCTTTTATCAGTTATTTATAAAAATAACCTGTTTTCAGTATTAAAACGTTACCCACGTACTTATTAGAGTTGGCGCTATCTACCAAGTTTTGAACAGCTTTCTCTTCTCTTTTCTTAAAGCCGTTTTACCAGATCCATATTCTGCTGAGCGCATATATTCTTGATATAGTCAGTAAAGATTCCTTAGAAAAGGTGGTATCTTTTGCTGCTTCAAAAGTTTAAAGAATCAAGTTCATGTTCACAAACTGACATCTTTCAGAAAAGTTACTGCCCATTTTTTTTTACCCATCTTTTCCAACAGAACCAGCTTTGTCTTGTCTTGGTGTAAACATTGGATAGAGAGTGGGAATCACTGTGGTACAGATGATGATCTAAGGTTTCTGGACAGAATGAATCATTTTCTACCTCACGACCTTCAAATTTTAGTCTCAAAAACACTTGAGTAATTCAAGTCAAGATAGCAGATGAATTCTTTAATTAGAGAAACGCACTGAGATTAAGAGGTGCAGTGGAGTTTCAAATAGAGATTGATCCTATCTGGTTCACCTGTGGAGATAAAATATGCCCGTTTTCTTCTGCAGTAAACCAGGTCACCTATCAGAACATGCCTGACTGACATTCTCAGGCATTCTCCAATTTCCAAGGTGAACTGCTATTCATTTTTCAGCACTGCTATCATTATCTTCAGCTTTGTGCTGGTTTTGTTTTTTTGTTTGTTTCTTTTTGCCTGAAGGGCTTTCTGTGGAGTTTCTACAGAACAAAAGACAACTGAATTAGGGAGAGTGCACTGTAATGGGAAATAGTCATTTATATATTCAGCAGATACTTACTTAAGCAGTCAAGCAGGGTCACTAAGAGCATAAACTCTAAACCTAGCCGTCATGGTTTAAGAGCCGGATTCACTCTGTGACCTTGGGCAAATTACTTAATCTAAGTGCCTCAGTTTCATCAACTATAAAATGGGTATAATGGGAGCACCCAACATCATAGTTTTGAGAGAATGTTAAAAAGATGACTACATGTAAAGTGCCTGGAATACAGTAAGAACTCAAATGTTAAATATCATTATTAAATGTGATCACATCTTTAGGAATCTGACTTGAGTACTACGAACTTATTGGGAGGAAAACATTCTTCCTCAGCAAACTGTAAGATAAAAGGGCTTCTTTTTTCTGATGGTGGCTCTATTGTACAACACTGTAGGTTGACACTTAATCTTAATGGAAATTATGGCGAGCATATATTTCCGGGAGGAATCCACTGGTGTGTACGAGCATGTGTGTTGGTTTTTAGTTACCTGACAGGTGTTTATTTCATACCATTGTGCCCTAACAGTTTAATAGGAAATGACCAACCACAATTTTTAACTAAAATCTGTGTCTACTGGCAGATGGTCAGTCATGGCTGAACTGATGGTGTGAAGTTCAAAGTTTACAATTACAAACCCAGGAAGTGAAGACAATACCCCTAGACTATAGGCTATTCTAGGTTAACCTTCAGGTCAATAGTCTGCACAGCCCAGTGTGGGTCAGTGCTTAAGAAGATTTAAATTATCTGTTCACTGCCCTGTGTTTCCCTAAACATTCCAACATGGAAGAATGGGGCGGGGAAGGAAATGATTCTATCTTATAAGAATCCTACTGCTTCTAGTATTTACGGGCTACTGTCTCAAACCAGTCACACAAGATAAATATCTACTTCTGACTAACAAAGATATTTAGCTTTGTATAATACTTACTTGAGAAATTGAAATTAGTTCCTCACAGCCTGTTCTAATGGGTATGCCATAGTTCAATTCAGCTAACTTTATGTTCTGTTTCTTTAATACTTTTGGTAATATTAATGCAATAAGAATGAGATAATATATTATGCCATACAAGGATTATACCTGATTTTTTACAATTATATATATAGTACATTTAAAATGTGTATTTTATGATTCTTAATCTTTGGATGGAAAATACATTACATGTGAAGGCTTTTAAAAATACTTCTCCGTCTTGCATTTTTCCTTCATTTGAGGCAGCACACTTCAACTATAAAGTATGTAACAGTGCCTGTTTTAGCCAAAAAAAAAAAAATCTCACCTTTTGGAGCTATAAAATATACAGAATTGAAAGCCGACACCTAATATATTTTTCATTAGATACAGATGTTCAATGTAAATTCTTTCTTTAAGTGTTCATGAAAATCAGGATAACTAAAAAATTTCAGATACAATGCATACAAATAAAAATCATACCTTTTGGGAAATTGATAACAACTTTCAAAAGAAAGACATTTTCTTTTTATAATTTATAAATTCTTGTAAACATTATAATTATCTTGTCACTTAACATTATGACTAGAATCTTAAATTGCCATGGAGCTTAATGAAATAAGAATACCTGAAGACCTTATGCAAATGGGGGAAATCTTAAAACTAATATATATATATATGTGTGTATATATATACATTCAATAATTTTTTAAATGTTTATCTTTTTAACTTGAGATTTACTTGTTAATTTTGAAAATATTCCTAATATTTATTCTTCATTCTTGTTTGCAACACAACTTTCATATGTTAGAAAACGCGCACCAATATGGTGAATGCGTGATCCAAGTTCGGCTGTGCTGGCTCTTTGCATCTCGAGACCATGACTTTCCTCCCTGAACTGAGTCAAGCTGCATGCAGTGTTGAAATAATGGTTCTGAACAGGCTATGTCTGTGCAGAGAACTGAGAGCTCCTGATGTTCTGCCACCTGCAGAAGCCATTATCCTAACTGGGGGCTGAAATGTGAACTATCCAGTAGGGGGAAAAGAACATTAAAGAAAGAGTAATTCTCTTTTCTTTTTTTACTTGCCCTTCCCCCAAAACAGAAAAAAAAATTTTCAAACAGCTGTTTCTTGAAACCCAAATATATTAGGTATTGTGTGTTTAACTTTAAGCCAGTAGTTTATCCATTGTTCCTTTTGGGCTATGTTTAACTGTTCATGGATTTGAGCTCATGTATTTAAGATAAAAGTTAATCTGATGAGAGTCTAAATATAAAACTTAAAAATACCTCATTTTATTTTGCCTTAACCACTTTTCACAAAAAATAGTACCCAATATTTCCTCAAAGTTTTCCAGTAGTTTATTTCTCCATTTGTTAATTCACATGCTCTCTGAACACATGAGCGAGATGCCTACTATGTGAATAACATTATGCTGACCTTCATAGGCAAACACACGCACAAATACACCTCCAGAGGGTTACAGGATATTGAGGGACAAGAGCTTTACACTCAACATGTTACTAGCTACAGCAGTTTGGTAATGCCAGTGTGAGTGATATCGATGATTATGACCGTACAGAAAAGAGATCAGTGTGCACTAGGAGGATCTTTTTCTGGATTTCTCATTAAAGGGCAACTGGCACTTGGCCAGACAGATAGAAGGTAAGACACTGCAGGCAGGGGCTCTGCCCAGAGTAAAGGCATGACAGTCAGAGCCGGAAGGTCTGCTAGTGGAACAGTGAAGGCAGGGTGCAGACCAGGGGGTGGGGTGTGAGGATGTTAGTTAGATTAGAAAGTTAGATTAGCAGATTTAGGGAGACATTTGGGTATTGGGTTAAAGTAGATACATATCATCATCTTTTAAGTAGTAGAGAAGATAAGGGACTATTCCTAAAGATGAAGAATGACCCAGTGAAGGTGGTGTTTAGCAATAATAGTTTTAGCAATAAGTGTGATATTATTGGACAAAAACATTGAAGATTCCAGGAATAGCCATTCCTCTTGTTGCTAGAGGTTTAGGTATCAGATCAAGAATTTTTTTTATTAAGATTGTGGTATAAGAAACATGCCCTGGCTGGTGTAACTTAGTGGACTGAGTGCCAGCCTGCAAACCAAAGGGTTGCTGGTTTGATCCCCAGCCAGGGCACGTGCCTGGGTTGCAGGCCAAGTCCCCAGGTGAGGGGATATGAGAGGCAACCACACATTGACATTTCTCTCCCTCCTTTCCTCCCTCTCTTCCCCTCTGCCTAATAATAAATAAGTAAAATCTTAAAAAAAAAAACCAGGAGAAGCATGAATCTACAGGATTTGTCACTAATAAGTTACAGGAAATTACACAGGAAAAGAAAATATTGTGAAATTTAGAGAATTACAGAACCAGGAGCAGGAGAGAGGTTTGGGGGGATGAGCTTGGGGGAGCATGTAAGTGGTGGTTTTATAGGGGCTGGTGGAATGGGGCCATCAGGAGTGACAGTTAGAGGTACAGAGTTTCTTAGGGTGTTATAAAATTGTTTGAAAGTTGGTTGTGGTGTTGATTGCACAACTCTGTGACTACAGTGTACTAAAAGCCATCGAATTTTTCACTTTGAATGAATGAATTTTAAGGTATGTGAATTATATCACAATATAACTGTTATAAAAGAGAAAAAGAAGAAAGAAAATATGCTGTGGGAGCATATGAGAAAGAAGATAAATAATGGGTAAGCAGTTAAATGTCAGGGATGAACAATTGTGGATCTTGTTCATAGAGCAGCAGGGGAAGTTGTGAGTGCTTGTGAGGGGAGAGAAAAAAGCAGAGGTCTGAATCTGATAATTCCACAGCTCAAGGGCCGCGGCAGGAAGGGGATGGTTAGAGCGGGAGTGTTTTCTTACAGAGCGTTTATCAATGGCATTGAGTTTACCTCTATTATCTCAATCAGGAAAACACATTCAGTGGAATTTGGGCATGTGGCTGTACGCACTGGCCATGCTATTAAACTCGCCAACGGTGGCTGATTTTTGATATACCGTGGCTCTATTACAAATTAAAGAACAGAGCGATGGCCTTCTTCTTACCGAAGACACAGGCATAACGCATGATATCACTTGTGCTTCATGCTCTTGGCTTGCAGGCCGAAGTAATCGAATGGGTCACTGAGGATGAGAACTGAACAAACCTCAGACACTAAACTGTGCAATTGTGGGTGAAGCTGGCTCTTTGAGTTTCACTGACCGCTAAATTACTGAATGGTGGGACTCTTTCACCCAGAAGATCACTTTGTCACTTTTAAGGTGAAATAGAACATTGATGCGTTTGAAACTACATTATCAAGTGTAAAATGTGGAGATTCTTGCTACCCACAGAAAGCATAAAATTCCAAAGAAACGATTCTTTCCAGTGAGTTCCTGTCTCAGACACGCAACTTACCTGGAGCAGAAAGAAGTTTTCATGGTAAAAACGATGTCAACTATGTTGACATGGATGTCACATTTGTGTTGGGGAGTGGTTATGCTTTTCTAATGCTTCTTTTTGTTATTTCAGGGAAGGAGATTACGGCAGAAACGTTTATGGAGAAATTGGACAATGGTGCCTTGCTCTGTCAACTTGCAGAAACTGTTCAGGAGAAATTCAAAGAGAGTATGGATGCTAACAAGCCCCCCAAGGTAAAAAAGATCTGCAGGCAGAATAACTGTTAGGAGGTGGATTACACTTGTGGCTGCTTATGAACTGAATTTAATTTCAGGATTTTATTGAGAATGAATGTATTACTGTCTCTGTTAACAACAAAGCACAGAGAGTGCTTTTTTAATTAGGTAACATGTTATTTGTCCTCTAATTATATAAATTACATGATCCTTTTGGTAAGTCTAATTACATAAAAGGTCATAGAAATTGATGGTATTAATACAAAACAGGTGCTGTGTATAAACTGGCCAAATCTGATGTACTGATTAAAAATTTAGCAGAGAAAATAATATATGTCATCAGGTAATGAAAAAAATCTAGCCAAGAGAGATTTACTGAATAGGTATTTGTTTCCAAGTAGATCATTATGGCAGAATATTGGAACAAAATGTCTGGAGTGTGTAATTTTTTGTTTGTTTCAGTAGGTAGTAGTGTTGAATTCAGTGACATGGGACAAATTATTTTCTTTAAGAGAGCTCAGATTTCTTTTCTGCACATTAGTTCTAATATTTATTTCTGTTTGTTGTAAAAACACAATAAAAGTATGAAGTTTGACATATTTTGAAGGAAAGTAGACAGACAGTCCTTTTCTTAATTTTTTATAGAGAAGATAAAAAGGTAATAAAAAAGTAAGGTTCAAATAATGTTGAAGTCAGCTTAAAATAAAAGTAAAACACAACTGTTAAACTTTCTGCAGCTCTGGCAAACAGACTAAAACTGATTATTTATATAAACAGACTAAAACTGATTATTTTTTATACTTTCTTTATGACTACTGAACTGACATCCAAACAGAAGATTAAACTTCCCAAAACACTGTATTTTTTTTTACGGCAGTCTACTTAGTTTGTGGATAATATTTTATATCACTTTGTAAAGTGCTATGTAATATAAAAGCCACTTCATTTTTAAATCTTAAAAGCAACTCTGTGAAAGCATTAATTAATTTAGCGGCTCCAAAATTTGCTGCACACTGGGCTCATCTGAGTATTTTTAAATCTACTGACCCCTGGCTAGGGAGCGACCTGGGATGTCTGAAAAGCTCCTCAGGTGCTTCTCTTGTTCAGCAAAGTTCGGGACCCACTGCATTCGTCGTTGCTCCTCCATTGGTTAGATGCAGGCTGAGTGATCTGTGCAAGATCAATACTAGATCCACTAAAACCCAGGTAGGTAGCTTTACACTGAGTATTTCCCATAGAAAAAAATAAGGCTTTCAAACTGGGTAGAAATAACCTGGAGGTTACAATATCAAGTCTCTCTCTGTGTGTAATTATTTTCCTCCTTGGCATTTAGAAATTTAGGGACAGTAGCGGTGAAAGTAGATGAGCTGGTCAACACCTTCTCCGAATCTGTGAAACTACGTTGTGTGTAGGGAGATGTTAAAACAGAATTTTTCTAAAAATCAACAACAAACTTGATTCCATCTGAATTCACGTCACAGGAAGCCCTTTGTCATTTTCTTTTA
>PVKM010031942.1:0-16620 GCA_004027735.1 Carollia perspicillata | reverse complement strand
TTCTCATCACTACTGGTTTCCTCTGCATTTTCCATCATTTCACTTATGAAGGTCTTCATTTTTTCATCTAATTTGCGACCAAAATCAACCAATTCTGTGAGCATCCTGATTAGCAGTCCTTTGAACTGTGCTTCTGTTAAGTCGGCTATTTCTTGCTTGTTTAAAAGTATTGGCTCTGGAGCTCTGAGCTTTTCTTGTGCTTGCGGCATTTTGGTCAGGTGGCACCTGTTGTGTATGAGGGGCGGAGCCGTAGGTGTTCACCAGGGCGGCGCAGCCTAGTCGCCAAGTTGTGACGTTGTCTGTGGGGGCGGGGTCGGAGAGGGAACAATGGCGCCCGTTCGCGCTCTCTGGAGTTTGCGTCCGCTCCGCTGTCCTCCGCAAGCAAACCGGGCCCCTCTGACGCTGGTTCCCAGGTGGGAGGGCCCACGCACACTCCGGGACCCCGCGGGTCTCCCCGGCGACCTCTCCTGTGAGGCTGGGAGCCTCTCCCAGCACCTTTCCAATAGGTGCCCTTAGGGTTTATTTCCTGTCGCTGGGGCCCTGGGCTGTGCGGTCCGTCTCACTGCCCAGTCTTGCCTAGTTTATCTGCACGCGAATATGTGTCCACAGTTGGCTAACTGCCCTGTATGCCTTGCGTGCTCTGCTCGTCTCCTCCCGTCTCCTCCCTGCGTCTGGGGTCTGCAAGCTCCGCGCCACGTACGCCGCCCGGAGCGCTGGAGCCTGGCAGCCACCTCGTTTTTTTTTCTGCTGCTTTCTCTGTCCCCCGCCTGCGGACTCCGCCCCTCTTACCGGTTGGGTTGAATGTCCGAGGACCTCCGCTTTTCAATTTTCTGTGTTCTGGTTGTGTTATTGTTTATAAACATTTGTTGTCCTTAATCTTGGTTGTGAGAGGAGGCACAGTGCTTCCACCTACGCCTCCATCTTGGCCGGAAGTCCGAAATAAATCTCTTGAGTTGTCATTTGTTGGCTTTGGAATTAAGGTTATAGTAGCCTTATAAAAAATTGGGCAGCTTTTCTCTCTCCTGGAAAAATTTGCATAAGGCACATTATTTATATATAGCTTGAAAGCTTAATAGCACTCTCCTATAAAACTTCATGTGTTTGGGGATTTGTTGGCACATGTGTGAATTTGGAGGGAACATTTAATGTTTAAATTTTTTAAAGAATTGTTGCTTATTCAATTTTTCTAATTTTTTATTCTGCTACTTTTACTTTTCAGAATTGTATTCATCATACCTAAGTCTTTAAATATTCTTCTAAAACAGTTCATGGTAGTTCTTTTGTTGTTTAAAATTCTCTGTTGTATCTACAGTAATTTTTTACTCATTCCATATATTTAAATTTGTGTCTTGCCTTCTTCCTTAAAATTTTGATGTGTTGCCAGAGATTTATCATAAGTATAAACTTTTTCATAAAGCCAGACTTCAGTCTAATTAATTTTTCTTCTTTTTTGAGCTCATCATTTTGTTGATTTCTGCCCTCATTTTTATTTTCTATTCCTTCTTAGTTCTTTGGGTGTATTCAATTGCTCTTTTTCTAACTTCTTGAGTTGAAAGCTTAGCTCATTTGTTTTTGTTCTTTCTTGCTTTGTGATAAATGTATTTAAAGCTGTAAATTTTTCTCAAAGAAGTGATTTGGTTGTATCCCACATATTTTGGCATATGGTGTTTTCATTTTGTTCAGTTTTACAGATTTCATACTTTTCCCTGTAATTTCCTCTCTAACCAAAGGGTTATTCAGTAACATGCTTTCTAGTTTCCAGGCACATGAGATTTTTTAAAACTATCTTTTTGTTACCAAGTCCTGATTTTATAGTGTTATGGTCAGAGTGTAGCTTGTACAATGTTGGCCCATTGGAACTTATTGAGGCTTCCTCTGTCACCCAACTTTGATATTGACTTTTGTGAGTGTTCTACATGTCTTTGAGAAGAATATGCATTCTATATTTATTAGGTATTTTATATGTATGTTAAATCTTATTGGTGAATAGTTGTATAATTCAAATTTCTCATATCTTCCTCCCCTTTTTTTGGATTGGTTTGATTGATTGGGTTCATGGAAGAGTGTGTTAAAATCACCAATTGCAACAGATTATTTATTTATTTATTTATTTCAATAGTTTCAGTTTTTTAATTTATACATCTCAGAGATTTATCATTAGGTGCATATTTGTTAGTGATTATTGTATTTTTCTAGTTTTCACTTTACTGATGAACATAGTGTCTCATTTTGTTTCTTTGCATAAAGTTTACCTCAAAATCTGTTTTGCCTGATAAAACTGACACCCTGGCTTGGTTTGGACACATATTCGTTTGATACATATTTCATTTTTATATACTGATATACTGAAAAGGATATCTACAACCCAAAAAGAAGAGTGTAGAAATCAATAAAATATACTCATGAAGTCACCACAGAGCTCACAGTAGACCATTAACCCCTTGCCTGCTTGGTCTAGATGTCATCATGCTCCCTCAACCTCAAACATAACCTAAATTTTTGTCTATTGCTTCTTCACTTTTCTTTGTTTTTCACATATTCATGTATCCCTACATAGGAAATACTTTTTCAGAAGCTCCATTTGATTCATTTTTACATCCAGTTGGCTTATTTTATTGTCTTTGGTTCTTACTAATTTCTTCAAACCTTGATCTTTATCTCTTTAAGCATAGCAAATAGTTCATATTCTAGATCTGATGATCCTAAGTAGGGATGTCCAAACTTTTGGCATCTCTGGGCCACAATCTAAGAAGAAGAATTGTCTTGGGCCACATATTAAATACATTGTGACATGAAACCACAATTAAGTAAATTTAATAAATCACAAAAAAAATTAAGTAAATTTACAATTTTGTGTTGGGCTGCATTCATAGACAACCTGGGTCACACGTGGCCTACTGGCTGCAGGTTGGACACCCCTAAAGCATTTGCAGGTGTAACTCTGATTTTTTTTTTCTGGGGCTAGAGATTAATAAAGGAAGAGGTTGCTCTGTGAGATTACTTCAGAGGAAAAGGCCTACTCCTGAAATTGGATTCATGCTATGGATCTGGAGGTGTTAATTCCAGGACCTAGGCTTAAACAGGTTCCCAGACTCCAAGGCAGGGCTTCCTACCCATCCCTCTTCCTGTCTAATCCCCCTCTACAATCTACATTGAAAAGCACAAAATGAACAGGCCATGACTCTGTGATACTCTGAAGGAAAACCCAGGAAGAAATGAGAACAATGCAGTGTAGGATTACTGTCCTTTTCTTCCCTGATGGTGTGGCTCAGTTGGTTGGACATTATCCTGCAAAGCAAAAGATCACAGGTTCAGTACCGAGTCAGGGTACATACCTATGTTATGGGTTCAGTCCCTGGTGGAGGCACCTGATCAATGTTTCCCGCACATCGATGTCTCTCTCACTCTTTCTCCCTTCCCTTCCCTCTAAAAATAAATAAATAAATTTCAAAGATACATTTGATTGATTAAGCTATTATAGTTGTCCTGATTGTTCCTTTGCCCCCCTCCACCTGGTACCCCCATTCACTCCAGCAGTCCCTCCTCCCATAGTTCATGTCCATGGGTCATGCATACAAGTTCTTTGGCTACCCCATTACCTATACCCTATACTAACTTTGCACCTACCAGTTTGTGCTTCCTAATCTCTGCACGTTTCCCCCATATTCTCCCTTCCCCCACTTCACTGAAAACCCTCCAAATACTCTCCATATCTATGATTGTGTTGCTGTTCTGCTTGTTTGCTTAGTCTGTTGTTTGGATTCAATTACTGATAGTTGTAAATTTATTTCCATTTTAACGTTCATCATTTTGATCACCTTTTTCTTATATAATTACCTTCAGCATTTCATATAATGATGGCTTGATGATGATGAACTCTTTTAGTTTTACCTTGTCTGGGAAACACTTTATCTGCTCTTCCATTCTAAATGAGAGCTTTGCTGGATAGAGTAATGTAGATTGTAGGTCTTTGCTTTTCATCACTTTGAATACTTCTTGCCAGTTCCTTCTAGCCTGCAAAGCTTCTTTTGAGAAATCACCTGACAGCTTTATGGAAACTCCTTTGTAGGTAAGTCTCTGCTTTTCTCATGCTGCTTTTGAGATTCTCCCTTTATCTTTAACCTTTGGCAATTTAATTATGATGTGTCTTGGTGTGGTCCTCTTTGGGTCCATCTCACTTGGGATTCTCTGTGCTTCTTGTACTTGCATGTCTATTTCCTTTATTAAATTAGGGAAGTATTTTTTTATTATTTTTCCAAATAAATGTTCAATTTCTTGCTCTTCTTCTCCTTCTGGCACCTCTATGATTCAGATGTTGGTATGTTTAAAGGTGTCCCAGAGATTCCTAAGCCTATCCTCAGTTTTTTTAATTATTTTTTCTTCTTGCTTTTGTTCTTTTATTTTTTATTGTTGTTTAGGTACAGTTGTATCAATTTTTCCCTCACCACTCTCCCTACCCCAGCCATCCCCACCTCCCACCCTCATTTCTACCCACCTTTGGTTTTGATTGAATGCTTTTTCCTTTCTTGTGTTCCAAATCATTTATTTGATTTTCTTGTTCCTCTCCTTCACTGTTGGTTCTCATAAATTTTTCTTTATTTCACTTAATGCAACCTTCCTTCCTGCCTGGGTCTTTCTTATGCCATTGAAGTACCCAGTGAGTTCCTGGAGCATTCTGATTATCATTGTTTTGAATTGTACATCTGATAAGTCGATTATCTCCATTTCATTTAGTTCTTTTTCTGGAGTTTTGTTCTGTTCTTTTATTCGGGCCATTTTTCTTTGTCTCCTCATTTTAGCAGCCTCCCTGTGTTTGTTTCTGTGTATTAGATAGAGCTGCTCTGACTCACTATCTTAGCACACTTGTTAAGTTGCATGGGGTGGAGCCTGAGGTAATCATGGTGGCGGGGCTACTGGTATCACTGCTCTGTTGCTCTCTATGGGGGAGAGCTGACAGAGGGGACAATGCTTCTGCCTGGCCTCTGGGGTTTTGTCTGGGAGGAAGCTGCCTCCCAGGACTTGTACTTCACATGCCACTGGTTCCCTTCCAGCCTTTGCCCTGGTGCTGAATCCTAGAGGGGGTGGGTCTGCATGGGTTCTAAGTCTGTTGTGAGTCCTTTAAGAGGACACAGTTTCTCCTGCTGCCCCAACCCCACTGGTTTCTATAGCCAGAGGTTATGAGGACTTATCTTCCTGACACTGGGAGTGTGGGCTGGGTGGGCTGGACTGAGGCTGAGATCCCACACTCCTGAAGTACGCTTCCCTTTTTCTATCCACCACACATGGATGTGGGAGTACCCATTCCCACCTCCATGCCTGTCTCTGCATGACTCTCTACATCCCTGCCTCTCTTACTTGTCTAGATGAATGTGGCTTCTTTAAATCTTTGGTTGTCAGACTTCCACACAGCTCAATTTTCTGACAACTCTGGGTGATATTGGTTTTGTAGTCTATGTGTATGTTTTGCTATAGCTGTGCACAGAGGTGAGGTGTGCTTACCTATGCATCCACCTTAACCAGAAGTCATATAAATAAAAATTTGAAAACATATTTTTATCTTTAGAGCTGTGATAGAGAAATATTATATTCCTTACCTCTGCTTAGGCAGGCAGCAGAAAGAATCAGGGCTGGGAGGAAAAGGAGTTCCCTTGGGGAGAGCCAATCTTAAATGGGAATTGTAACCAAACCTTATTTATTACCTATTGAACAATCACTTCTCCTTTGTCCTTCCTAAAAGAACCCTAACATTTCTCAGGAATCCATCTCCCAAAAGCCTGTTTTTGTTTTTGTTTTTTGGCAGGGGGAGGGGGAGACTGAGTTGGTTTCTTCACTGTTAATGAGAGATATAAGAAAAAGCTGCTTCTGTTCTTCCATTGAACATTGTCATGTCTGAATGGGATACCAGGAACTGCTGTAGCCAATGTGTGGCCATGAGAAGAGTCAGCCTGAAGATGAAGCCAACCATTGGAAGAAGACAGAGCCAGGAGAATTATAGGATGAGGAGCTGAAGCCCTGCCATACCGAGCTTTCTCTGCTTGAGACTTCACATGTGAGAAATGAATTTTCTTACCCCTTAAACTCTCGAGTCAAGGCTGTCTGTAACTTGTAGCCAAAACATCCCAACTGAATCAGGGATAGGAGAGAGTACTTCAAAATCACAGTCACAGAGGTACTTCCAGCCAAGATGGAAGCATAGATGGAAGTACTGTGCCTCCTCGCACAACCAAAATTAAAGACAACAAATATTTACAAACAATAACACAACCAAAACAGAAAATTGAACTGCAGAAGTCCAACAACTATTCAACCAGACCGGTAAGAGGGGCGGAGTCAGTGATCTGCGGAGAGGGAACTCGGCAGGAAAAGGCAGGGGCTGCCAGACCAGGAGCGCAGGTGGTGCTGGCGCCCTGTTCACAGTCCCCAGATGCAGGGAGGAAAAGGGCAGGGCAGTTGGCCATTGGCGGTCACACATTTGACCTCAGATAAACTAGTCAAGAACCGGCAGTGAGATGGACCATGCAGCCCAGGGCCCCAGCAACAGGAAATAAAGCCTAAAAACACTGATTGAAAAGGTGCCAGGAGAGACTCCCAGCCTCACACAAGAGGCAATTGGGGAGACCCTCAGGGTCCTGGAACATACATAGGCCCGCCCACCTGGGAACCAGTGCCAGGGGGAGCTACTGTGCTTGTGGGAGGCAGCAGAGGGGTCGCAAATCCAAGAGAGCACAGAACAGGTGTCATTGTTCCCTCTCTGACCCCGCCTCCACAGATAGCATCACAACCCTGCGACTAGGTTGCCCCACCCTGGTAAACACCTAAGGCTCCACCACACAAACGTAACAGGCGCCACCTGACCAAACATGACTCAAACAGAAGAACAGCTCAGAGCCCCAGAGCCAGTACTTTTAAGCGATCAAGAGATAGCCAACCCATCAGATGCACAGTTCAAAACACTGGTGATCAGGATGCTCACAGAACTGCTTGATTTTGGTCGCAAATTAGATGAAAAAAATGAAGGTGTTGATAAGTGAAAAGAAGGAAAATGCACAGGGAACCAATAGTGATGGGAAGAAAACTGGGACCCAAATCAATGGAGTGGACCAGAAGGAAGAAAGAAACATCCCATCAGAAAAGAATGAAGAAACAAGAATTCAAAAAAATGAGGAGAGGCTGAGGAACCTCCAGGACATCTTGAAATGTCCCAACATCCACATTATAGGGGTACCAGAAGGGGAAGAGGAAGAGCAACAAGTGGAAAACTTATTTGAACAAATAATAAAGAAGGACTTCCCCAATCTGGCAAAGGAAATAGACTTCCAGGAAGTCCAGGAAGCTCAGAGAGTCCCAAAGAAGTTGGATCCAAGGAGGAACACACCAAGGCACATCATAATTACATTAGCCAAGATTAAAATGAGGGAGAGAATTCTAGAAGCAGCAAGAGATTAGGGGATAGTCACCTACAAAGGATTTCCCATAAGACTGACAGCTGACTTCTCAAAAGAGACCTTACAGGCAAGAAGGGGCTGGAAAAAAGTATTCCAAGTCATGAAAGTCAAGGACCTACATCTAAGATTGCTCTATCCAGCAAAGCTTTCATTTAGATGGAAGGGCAGATAAAGTGCTTCTCAGATAAGGTCAAGTTCAAGGAGTTCATCATCACCAAGCCCTTATTATATGAAATGTTAAAGGGACTTACCTAAGAAAAAGAAAATAAAAAATATGAACAGTGAAAAGACAGCAGATTCACAGTTATTAACAACCACACCTAAAATAATAGCAGACTAAGTGGACACCTAAAACAGGAGTGAAGCCACAGAAATGGAGATCACCTGGAAGGTTAGCAAGAGGGGAGTGGGAGTAGGCAGGGGAGGAGGTACAGAGAGTAAGTAGCATAGACGGTGGGGAAAAAATAGACAGGGAGAGGGCAAGAGTAGTGTGGGAAATGTAGAAGCTAAAGAACTTATGACACATGGACATGAACTAAAGGGGGGGAATGTGGGTGGGAGGGGGTGTGCAGGGTGGAGGGAAATGAAGGGGGGGAAATGGGACAACTGTAATGGCATAATCAATAAAATATATTTTTTAAAAAATCACTGTCACAGAATTGAAGAGAGCTAAGAAAGTGTCCCATGCTCCCCATAACGTTCCATATAAGGAAACAGAGACCTGGGTCCATGCACATTCTTATCAGAGCAGTGACTGGAGTCCAGGTCTCCTGGTCCTGAATCATAGCCACTTTTCCATGACTGACTCACTAGCCAGCATTTGCCACACTTCTCCAGTAGTCAACACTTGTTACTTTTTTTCCTGCCCCCAAGTCCCTCCTTTAGGTGATTTGCTCCTCACCCAACTCCATGTGATTCTGATGGGGCTGACAATCAAGGGACACCACTGGAGGGGTAAACATGTGGCCTATGATGGCCAATCAGACAGCATTCTTACTCTGACCAGTTTGTTTTAGGATAAGCATGTGACCCAAGTCTGGCCCTTCAGAATCCTTTTTAGGAGTTGTTATATGTGATAGGAAAGGTGGAGTCAAACACTTTCCTTCACCACAGGATGATAGGAAAGACCTAGGGTTCTTAAATGACCAAGTCTTTTCTTTCATTTTGACCTGATTTTAAATGTCACCTTTTCAAAATAGTGACGATGAGGCAAAGGACAGCATAGGGAATATAGTCAATAATATTCTAATAACTGTGTATGGTGCCAAGTGGGTTCTAGACTTCTTGGAGGTACCACTTTTATATTATGTAAACATCTAACCATTATGCTATATACCTGAAGCTAATAAAAAATAATATTAATTGTCAACTGTAATTGAAATAATTAAATAAATATCATCTTCTCTGGCAAGTTGAGCTAAAGTAGCCCACCAAATACTGTGTTTCCTCATATTGCTTAATTTTCTTTATGATACTTACTATAATCTGATCCTTTTTTGCTTATTTGTTTATTGGCCTCCTTTAATACCTCTTTACACCCCCCACCATCATCAAGAATTTGGTGACTCCAAGAAAACATGGACCTTGTTTGTATTGTTCATTGTTGTATTTTCATTGCCTGGCACAAAATAGACACTCAATGAAAGTAAATTATGTTGGATGGTAGTAGTGTCTAAAATATTTGCTGCCTTCAGAGTGGGCCTTCTCCTACAGGTTCCTCCATGAGGCTCTTTCTTATAGGAGAAGTATATGTCCTCCCACCAATGATACCAGCCAGATATGACCATATGACTATTTAGACCAATAGAAGCTATTGTGAGCATTTGATCAATGCAAGCTGAAGTGATATATGCTGCTACTGAACAGAGGTTTGAAGAACTAATAAATGCATGGCTTCAAGGATGCTTTTTAGTTCTTTCACAAGATCAAGAGGCTACTTTCTCAATCTGGTCCAATAAAAAAGACTGATATAGAGCAGAGCTACAGGCTTCTTACCCTATGAAGGACATACAACATGGGTAAGAAATAAACCTTTGTGCATGTAAGACACCGAGATTTTGGGTGTGGTTGTTACTGCAGCAAAATCTAGGCAAGGTGGATTAAACATTGGTTAAGTCAATTGATAAACCAGCAAATCATTTTTCCTTGAACTAGTTTGAACTGGATTTCTGCCATTTGCAACTAAAAGGCTGTCATTATTGTATTGTCTTATGTTGTTCTCTTTTCATGTGTTTATATTTCATCTTCCACTCCAGAGTGAGAGGAAAGACATCATCTTACTCACCATTGTATCCTCAGAGCCAAAGATAGTATTTGCTCATTCCATGTCTGTATTTTGATTACTTGGTCTCTGTCTCTACAGTTAAGCCATTCAAGACAGAGCCTAGGGAGGCAACTTTCTGGCCCTCAGTCATTCCAAATTAAGGGTATTCTTGGTCATCTTTCTCTCTTATCTCCCATCCCATTAAAGTGAAGAAATAGAAAAAGTCGCTGCTCAGGTAGTTTTAGGCTGAGGAATCCTGCCAATGAAACCAGAGAAATAGGGGTGAAGAGAAATGACCTGGGGCAAAGGTCTGGGCTCTTCTGAAGCTCCCATCCATCTTTTTATATGGGGACCTGACAGTTTACTAATGTTCAGCCAAGGGTACCATATTTTGTTTTTATAAGTAGAATAAAGTTTTTGGATCTAAAAAGAAGCTCAAACCTTCTGTGAATAACAGATGGGGAGAGATGAGAAAGCTCATGAGGATGATCGGTGCCAGTGTAGTCCTGGGTAGATGACTGATGACAGGGATAGGAGAATGGGCCCAGGAATAAGAAGTCCATTGACCCAGCCAGTCACCTCCAGGAGGAGATGGTTCCCGGTGACTTCACTGTGGTGTGGAGAAGACTAGTACATAATAGGAAACTATCTTTCAAACCTGCTGACACCAAGCAACCTGGTTTTGGGACAGGAAGAAAGGATCAAAGTTTTACCTGAAGGAGAGTATTCATGAAATTGATTTATGGTTTACTTCTGTGTCAGGAACACAAACACATCTACATATGTGTCTGGTACATGCATGCACATGCAGATACACACAAGACATGACACAACATACATCTGTCTTTTCCAGATGGTTCAGAGAGGATTTGCGTGAGATGGTTTAAAGAAGGGTTTTAAGCTATAGATCATTTTGACAGCCTGCTGAATCCCATAGACACTGTTACCAGACTAAAGAGGTTTGTTTGCCTGTGTGCATCGAAACCCAGTAAGGCACCAGTAGGAGTTGCAGCAAAGAAAGTAAGGGTTTAGTTTTAGGAAGTGGCCCATGCCTAGAGACACGGGTGAGCTAATGCTCAAAGACTTGGCTCCCAGATGGCTTCCAGGGGATGGATTATGTAGGGGAAAAAGGTCATGATCAAGGTTGTAGTCTCTACTGAGTGGTCAGCATTAGGGTAGAGGGTAGCTAATCAGTGCATCTGGCCCTGATGTCAGCCATGGCATTGCTTCACCTGGTTTCACTGCTTTTCTGTGTCTGGAGCTGAAACACAACTGAGGCCTAGGTGTTATCTCTAGTTTGACCCGGAACTCTGTCTCTGTGGTCAAAAGACTAGAGGGTTTGTTCCTAATATTATTTGATGCTGACCAGAACCTCATTGTCCTGAAAGCTTAATGATTAAGGGCATGGCTGTGCAAGGGAGAAGACAGGTAAATCAGGGTACTGAATAAAGCCAGTATGAATCAAAAAGAAAGAGAGGAGGAAAGGTCCTGTTAAAAAATAAAGTTTTTGTGCAGTTACGACACTTCTCAGAATGATGTATTTTAAGATCCACATAACATAATGAAACACATAGGATTACCAAAAAACTCCAATGATATTAAAACACAGTTATCAAAATATGACAAAATATGATTAAAAGCTCATTAGTAATGTATTAAATAATATAAGATATTGTACAAATTCTAAAAACTGCCACATTTCAAAGTAGTGATGAATATAAGTAGTATTTTGTGACATCTGAAACAACAAGAATGTGATATGAAAATATCTGTGAATTTTTGGGGGGACACTGTTCTCACTACCACTAATAGTAGTGCGATTTGGTGTTTATACTCATAATAGAAGGACATGCTACACTTGTTAGAGGTTAGTTGTATTTTTTCCCTTCCAAGGACTTAGATAGATTCTATCCAAACATACCTTGGGAGTCATGGAATCTTGGGTAAGAACTCTTCACTTAGAGATAGTTCACTTGAATTTAGAAAAAAAAGATACAGCATTTTCTTGGGACTCTGTCCTGCCCTATCGATTCAGACCTGAACGACCTACTTAGTTAGTGTGTGACTCAAGGAAGCAAGCTGTTGCTCGCTTTGTTTTTCGGGCCCATTGTGCCAGGGAGCCAGACTGGGCTTTGAATATGTATGATCTGGGTTAGAGCTTGTCACTCCTCCCAGAGCATCACAGAAGGCCTAGTGGCACAGATGGGGTCTGCTCTGTGCCCTCCAACTCAGCAGGCCTGGGAGCCATCCCAGCAGGAACCATGGCTCCAAGCCCTGTCCCCACCCCCGTCTTCAGCCCCTGCCTGAATCTATGTCCCCATCCACTCTTGCATTCTTGAAGCTATATGTCCATCTGGGACCACCACATCCCTGTAGGGAGAAGAGAAAGAAGGGGAAGGGAACCCACACTAACTGTGCACTGGGTGTGTGTGGAGCATTATGATCAGTACTTCGCATACACTGTCACCATACCCCTGTGACATGAGTGATATTATCCCATCTTACGGATGAGGACACAGAGGCCCTGAGTGGTTAATTGAGCCGCATCAGTTGAAGCTCAGATTGGTAGAGCCCATATTTTGCAACATAATGCACAGATTCTCAAAATTGAGAGCACGCCATCTCTGTGAAACAGCTCGTTCAACCTGTGTGTAGTGCTAAGTCTCAAAAAGTTCTTCCTTATTCTGAGCATTAGCCTAGCAAGAGGGATGGTTGGTACTAAGCATTGATTTTGTCTAATGATAGAATGTTCATTTATTCACTTACTCAATAAATTCATTGAGCACCTACTAAGTGCAGAGTAAATTGAAGCCCCTTACCCCTTGTGGAGAAGATAGGCAATAAAAACCAAACAAGTAAAATATAGAGCATATCAGACAGTTGAGAGAACTCTGGAGAACAATACCAAGGGAGATACTGGTGTTGGAGACGCTCTGTGGTCAGGATGGGCTTCTTTGAGAAGGTGGAATTTAAGCAGAGTTCCGGAGGAGGGAGAGGGTGGGCATTTGGAGAAGAGCACCCACCCACACAGAGGAAACAGGGATGCTTGGCAGGTGGCAGTAAGGAGGCTAGTGTGGCAGGAGCAGAGTAAACAGGAGGAAAACGGTAGAATGAAGACTGATGTTCAGCCAATATGCACCTATATCGGAATACTGATCGTGAAAATACTGAAAATTTTCCAAGCTGGTTGGTAAATAGTCACAGGGCCAAGTTTTCAAGTGCGACTCACTGCACCCTGGCCACACCAGCCTTTACCCTTGGAAGTCCTCATGTCCAGCAACTGCAGGGGTAATGCCCGGCACAGCAGGACACCACCATGACTCTCCTCCAGCCCTAAAGTGGGCACCCATTCAGACGGTCTGTGCCCATGCTGTGCCTTTTGTGCCATTTAACATTTTGAATAAGACCTTGTGTGACAGAGGTCTCTGTTAGTGACCTCAAAGGTCTTTGGTAACTTCAAAGATCGAGCAGGGATCCAGATCAGGTGGTAAGGAATTTGGGGGGGGGGGTTTGTTTGCTTTTTTGGTTATTTCTTTAATGAGAAAGGAAGTCCCTTGCTGGTTCTGAGTGGAGGAAACGCATGGGCAGCTTCCAGGTTTAAATGGCCAATCTGGCTGGGATGTGGAGAATGCTGGGAAAAAAAAAAAGACGTAAGGAAGCCAAGCCTGAAGCAGGGAGCCCAGCAGGCTATTGTCATTATTCTGCGGAGGCTGCAGTGGTTAGTCAGCAGCAGAGCTGGTACAAAGTGGTCAGATTTTGGATATATTTTCAAAGTAAAGCGGACAGTATTTGCTGATGCTGAAAATATGGGTCATGAAAAAAAGTGAGGAGGCACGGATGGTACCAAAGTTTTTGATCTGAGCAACTGAAGAGACAGAGTTTCCATCAACAGAGGTGAGAAAGACCGTGGGAGGCCTTTTAGGCCTGGTGTGGAGATGAATGACCGACTCTTTGGACTGAGTAAAGCGCTGGAGGGGTGAGACAATGAAAGGTTCTTACTGGCGAAGCACTGGAAAGCATAGCTGCTATTAAACTGTGTTGGAAATCCTGCAGGAGGAATTTGTTTTGGGAGATGTTAAAGTTGAGATAAAAGTAGATATCCACATAATGTCCAATAGGCAGTTAGAGAGAAAAGCCTGGAGTTTGTACTTTAACCCTGCTACTTGAGTAAGGGTAGGGAGAGAAAAGAGCTAAGGAATAAGCCCTGGGGCAGACGTAAAAAAAAAAAAAAAAAACAAGCAAACAACAAAACCCAAAAACCTAGAACAGAAGGCAGAGCAAGAACAAACTGTGAAGAAGGAGAAAAATCAGGGGAGGAATGCCCTGCAGCCAAATGAAGACATTGTATCAAGGAGGAGGGGGCTGCAACCCACTGTAGCAACTGTTAAATCAAGTAAGATAAAGATTGAGACCATTATGGATAGAGCAGCGTGAAGGTCTTTGGTAACCGTGCCAAGTAGTGGGGACAAAAGCCAGATGGTGAGGGTTCAAGAAAAGAATAGGAGACAGTTCTTCCCAGTGGATACAATGAAAACTTAGAACTCTTTTAAGGAAATGTGCCGTAAAGGAGAACAGATAAATGAGACAATCGGAATTGCCCATCTAAATCTCAGTGCCTTCAGGCCTCTGGATCTCTGTTAACACTTTGCTCCACACCAGACAAAGAGAAAATGCTCAGGGCAGACTTGACAACTAATGGGTTATAACCACTGGACCAACCTATTGACTGCACCCAGCTCCTACCCACCCCCCACGGCCTGCCTCTGGCACCGGCATGTAACTCAGTAAAAGTGGATCTCTTCTGACACATTCGGGCAGCACAGACAACAAGGTCAGAATGTAGTTTTGTCTCCACCCCACTCCCCTTATCTCTCCCTTGTCATCACTTGTGAAACTCACAAAAGAACATCTGAGCAGAGGGAAAATTTGGAAGGAGGGATTAGATGATCTCCACAGCATGAGCTACGATGTGTGTGGGGAGTGGGGGGAGAGTGGAGGCCTGGAGAAGGGGCGCTCATTCTACACTCACTCTGATGAGTGTCAGATGAAATCAGCTGGCTCCAGGATCAGAGGTTGGGAAGAGGGCAGAGATCATGCCAGACCCGAACCACCTCTCCAGGGATCTTCTTATCTAGGCAGCCACAGCCCTTCTCCGGGGACTGCAGCCACCTGCCTCAGAGCGTGAGCCAGGGTGCCGTAGGGGGGGAACACTGGGTGTGTGGTCTGGCAGGCAAGCTCCTTGCTTACACCTCATTGGTAAAACAGAGACGATAACTGTCTGCTATCATCGCATCTAGAGAGGCACGGAGGGACAGCTCCCCTGATCTGGCAATCAGTCCTACCAACTAAGGGCTTTGTACTAAGTCTATTCCAAACAAGTGCCCAGAAATAATTGTCATCAGCTCTCTCAAGACTTCAGCATCCTGAAGCCACCCATTGTGAATGTCGGAAAGACCTGAACATTTCATCTAGACCCACCCTCTCATTTTGTAGAGGAGACATGTTTCATTTCTGAGCACCCAGGTCATGTGCTGGGGTTCCGGAGGGCCCTGCTGCATCTCTGCCTGGGGAACTCTGGGCTGTCAAGAAAGGCCGCCGGGAACCAAGCTTCTATGAGGACTCTTGGACCACCTGGGAGAAAGGGTAAAAGTTGGGAACCACATGCCAGATTCCTGTGGGCCAGGTTGAACCCCTCTGTCACCAGACCTGGCTAACATGGTAAATGATGTGCATGACCACTGCACATGGCCTAGAAAAAGGCTTGTCACCCCGTCAGAGTTTTGCCCTGGTCTTTTAGGAGTAGATGCAAAAGAATGACTCCCACTTCCTGCTGCAGCCACACAGTTGGCTACCCCGAGGCATACACCCCTGACCTCACCCCACGGAAATGGAGAGAAGTGAAGAGGGGAGAGAAAGGAGAGGAGAGAGGGAGGGGGAAACACTTGGTTAAGTGTTCATGGTTCCTCAGCTCAGCTTTATTCCTGAGCTTCCCAGGTACACAAGTCAAGTTTCTGCCACTTGCAATTTTGAGTTAAATATACTTGTATAAGATTTTATGTTTAGTGAAGCTCTGATAAACTTGATTCTTGATTTTCTCGCCTTAGAAAATTAAAGGATGGGCCTCTGTCTGTGCAGTGATAGCTGCTGCTCAAGGCGATGGGAACAATGACCTGCCAAGGAGCAGGATGACCGTGGGAGCCACGCCGCTGGCTAAGGGGTCAGTCGCAGCTGAGGCACGTGGTCGATACAAGCCACAATTCCGTGGGGGATTATCAGAGATTCTTGGGAAAAGAGAACCCCATATGATGGAATTGGAGCCTGATCTAGACACTGAAGTTTCAAGTGCCCTGTAGGTTGCAGAAGTCTGGAGTCAAGCTGGTTCCTTCCCTCCCTCCCTTCTTCCTTTCCTCCCTTCCATCCTGTCTTCCCTACCAAAGTAGCTATCTTTCACAGGGTAAGGTCAGGAGGGGTACGGCTGGCTAAAGACCTGGTGACAGCAGAGGCAAGGTGGAGTCACTGTCCGGGTATCTATACACACTTACTGAGTCTACACCACTTGACTACGTTGCTTTGCTTGCTGGATCTTAGAAACACCCCCATGGGGTGAAGGCAGGAGACGTGGGGTTGCTGCTGGAAGTTTGTAATATAACTTCACCCTATCAGGCCCTTGGAAGGGCTCAAGTGACCAGGCTACCCAGACTTCACTGGGGACGGGGAGCGGCGCCTTCCTGTCCTCTCCCCATCATCAATATCAGCACTCTTTCTGGCAGGACTACGGCATCCGGCTGGGCTGGAGGATGGAGACAGCTTCCAACCCTGACATCTAGGCTTCATAGACTGCTGTTGACAGAAGGAGCAAGAGGGCCGCTGTAAGGAACTCAGAAAAGGAAGGGACCTTTCTGGGAAAAAGAA
>PVKM010031941.1:0-16617 GCA_004027735.1 Carollia perspicillata | reverse complement strand
CACTGTTGGTGGGATTGCAGACTGGTACAACCACTATGGAAAACAGTATGGAATTTTCTAAGAAAACTAAAAATGGAACTGCCTTTTGACCCAGCAATTGCACTGCTGGGATTATATCCCAAGAACCCTGAAACACCATTCCAAAAGAACCTATGCACCCCAATGTTCATAGCAGCACAATTTACAATAGCCAAGTGTTAGAAGCAACCTAGGTGCCCATCAGTAAATGAATGGATCAAAAAACTATGGTACATATACACAATGGAATTCTATGTGGCAGAAAGAAAGAAGGAGCTCCTACCCTCTGCAATAGCATGGATGGAACTGGAAAGCATTATGCTGAGTGAAATAAGCCAGGCAGTAAAGGACAAATACCATATGATCTCACCTTTAACAGGAACCTAAGCAACTAAACAAACAAGCAAGCAAAATATAGCCAAAGACACTGAAATAGAAAAGGGGATGACAGTATCCAGAGGGGAGAGGGGAGGAAATTTCAGGGGAAAAGGGAGGGGATTATAGGAACAAGTATAAAGGACACATGGACAAAAACTAAGGGGGGTGGAAATGGGAGGGAGGTGGGGAGCACTGGCGGGGGTGGACTGGGACGGGAGTAAAAAACAGAAAACTGTACTTGAACAACAATTAAAATAAAACTAAAAAAAGAAATAAAAACTACAGGCCAATATGTTTCAGGAAGTTAGAATCAATAATTGCCTGTTCCCCTCACTCCAGGCTCAGTTCTCAGTCATCTCTTCTCACTAAAACCCTTCCCTAGGATTCCGTCCTCACACACAGTTTCGAGAACCATCCTTACAGAAAGACTCATGGTTTTCTCTTCAGTCCAGACCCTTTCCATTCGCCCATCCACGGCTCCAACCCAACCCTCTCCCACCTGGATGGACAACTGAACCGGCATCCTATGTGGTCTTTCTGTACCCAATCTTGTTCTGGTCCCTTCTGTTCTCCCTACGTCAAAATCAGGGCGATCTTTTCCAACTGCCAATCTAATCAGTCACTCTACGACCGAAGACCATTCGATGACTTTCTGGCCTTGTTTGAATTAAAACAAAACTTGGCCTAGGAGGCCCCACATCATTGCACTCATACCAGTTTTCCTGGCATCACCGTGAACCACGTTCACCTTGGACTCCTGGCTCCAGCCATTCTGTCTCTTATCCCATGTCCCATTTTCTCTGCCACTCGCGGCTCCTCTGCACACGCTCTTCTGTACTCAGACACTCTTTCTTCCCACTTTTTGTTGAGTTAATCTTACTCATCTTTCAGATCCTCTTACGCCAAATCAAAATCTCCTAGTACATGCCCTTGTAGGATCTCTGTCTTTTAATCTTACATCGTATCAAAATTGCAATGACGCCCTGGTTGGTGTGGCTCAGTGGATTGAGTGCGGGCTGCGAACCAAAGGGTCGCCAGTTCGATTCCCAGTCAGGGCACATGCCTGTTGCAGGCCAGGTCCCCAGTGGGGGCCACATGGGAGGTAGCCACACATTGATGTTTCTCTCTCTCTTTCTCCCTCCCTTCTCCTCTCTCTAAACATAAATACATAAAATCTTTTTAAAAAATTGCAATTACACCTTTCATTCATACAATTACTTGCTGAATGACTCTCTCCCCCACTAGATTTTAAGCTCCCTGAGAGCAGGACCTACTTCTCCTCACCATTCTATCCTCAACACCGAGGGCAGTACCGAGCACATAGGAGATACTCAATAAATTACCCGTTGAATTAATGAATCTTTTCCTGTAATCACTACCCAAATACAGTTCATTTGCATTCAGTTAGTACAAAGATTTTTCACTTTCAAAAGTATGTTAGAAGTACAGTGGCAGGTCTCTGTTATGCATGAGATGCACATCTAGCCAGTCACGTGTAAACTAAATGATTTTCACTTGAGTTTATTTCACTGACTTATTTTTTAAATACATCCATGGAGTTTTTAGTAACTGATTCTCTCTCTTCCAGACTTCACGGTTTAACTGATCGTTTCTCCTTCTCCCTTCCATTACTGTCGAACACAGCTAAATGTGGCAAGTGGTGAGAGTTAAGCACACATAGTAAAGAATCCTGTCATAATGTAGGTTACGATTCTTCGATGGCTCTATCATAGATGTTGGAGCTCAGCAAATGGAGTTTCTTGAAAGCGAGTGTACCTGTAATCCTCTGTCAGGGAGAGGGGAGAAGGAAAGATGGGAGAAGGGAGAAAGAAAGGCATTTCTGGCAGGCGGTAACAAGGCAACACGCTTGGCTACTGTCCTTACTATCTCCTTGTGCAGTGACATTTCTGCCTTCTGTTTTCCGTGGTCCACATCCAACCCGATAGGCACAGAACACTGATCCGCTAAGCAGTTACAGTGGGGTGATGCGCTAAAGCCTCCTGGGTTGCAGAAATGTTTCTTTAAAAGGAATCAAAATTGGTACAATAGCATACATTGTTTAACGGTTAATACTAGCTGCAGTTTATTCTACTTGCATTCTTTAAAATCAGTTAATTTTTATGACTCCATGTCAGGCAAACAAAAAGATAAGAATTAACAGTGGGTTGACTGCTAACAGTTACGGGATTTCTTTTTGGATGACAGTGATTTTGTCGAAATTGGTGGTGATGCTTGTACAACATAGTAAACACACTAAAAGCCACCAAATTGTACCTTTTAAAATGGTAAGTTTTACGTGAGTTATATCTCAATTAAAAACTGACAGTGATCACTAAGAGCCTTTGAAGTTAAACATGTTTTCTAAGCCTTTTTCTGGGACTTGGAGGAATAAGACGTTCATTTTTAATTACAAGCAAACTGTTCTTTGAGCTAGCTACTTAGGACAAAGAACACCAAAAATGCTAAGATGGTATCTAGAGGTTTCTCTTGCTTTCTCCTTCCCTAAGCACCGTGGTTCTTTTTTGTCAAGTCATCTAATTTCAAGCAACATTGTTTGCTAAATAGCAACGGCATTTAAAAATATACCGGTCATCCTAAATCAGCCAAGGATTGTTCTCCTTCATCAATCTAATTTGCCTCGAGCTTGGGTTTACTAGAAACCCCTCCTGGATGTGAGGACTGCTGGACTCTTTCCTTTCCGATCCTCCGGTCCCAAATCCACCAGGTTTTGTTCCAAAATCAAAACACGTCTGAACTAGCTTTTCGAAATCCAGCGGATATAAAACTGCCATCCTGTGACTCAAGGGAAGCACCGAAAAGCTGAATTCAGCTCAGAAGACAAACAAGAAGAGGTATGCCAGTTCTCAACACCTGCAGTAATCTGTTCCTTACCTGTATCTCTAGCCTCATGGCGGACAGCATCTTCACCTTGCACTTTGGGTCCAGCCACACTATCCTTTATCCCATTTCCCCTGCCACTCACAGCCCAGGGCCTTTGCATGTGCTGTTCCCTCTACCCAGGACGCTCTCCTCTCCCGTTCGCCTAGTCGATTCCCACTCATCTTTCCCATCTTCCCGGACCAAGCCACAGTATCGACGGAATCTACTGATCGCTGGCCTCGCGGTCAGGGGCACATTTGATAGTCGCGGAAAGTCCCCCTCTGCAGAGGAGGTTCTGGGGCACTCCAGACGTGATTTCATTGTAAAGATCTTTCTTGGAGATCTTGGGAAAGCTAGCGGCGGGACTGCAGGACCAATGCTCTGGCTTCCTCTGGTGCATGAAGGAAGGGTTCAGGGGCACAGTGCGGGCGTGTGGGCGAGCTGAAACTCCGTGGGCCGGGAGAGGACGCGGGGTTGCAGGACCGCCGCTCGCCTCCTTCCCTCCCAGGCTTGCGGTTTTCCGGGCTCGTCCGAATGGGCACCCCAGCGAGCTCCGCTTTCCCCACCCAGACCCCAGGCACCGAGGTGGTCCCCGCCGCCTCCCCGGCACTCCGCGGACACTCACCATCCGCCCGCACGGACAGGCGCGGCAGACCGAGCAGGAACAGGGCCGCCGTCCAGAGCCGGGCGCGGGGGCCGGGTCCCTCGGCAGCCATGGTCCGGGCGTCCACGGGCTGGCGGGCTCCGGTAAGGGCTCTGGCGGCGATCGCGGCTGCCTGCGCCGCTGCCCAGCGTGCGCCACTCGGCTGTGCGCGCTTCGCTCTGCTCGCGCGTCGCAGGCTTCGCGCCCGGCGCGCCGAGAGGGAGGAGCGCGGACGGCCAGGGAGGCTGGGGACGCAGCCGTGGGGCCCCGAGCTCCCGGGGGTCTTGTCCGTGGCGCCGGGGAGGCGGCTGTAGCGGGGCTCCGCCTTCGTGCTGGGCACCTGGAGGCCTCTGTGCCAAGAGAGGCTGCGTCGGACAGCGAGCTCCCAGGGCGCCGCCGGGGCGGAGGGTGAGGGCGCGGGGAGGCGCGGAGAGCAGAGGCTTCAGAGAACCCTCGCCGGCCTGGGGGACTCTGGACGATAGGGTGACGCAGTCTAAGAGGCCGAGCTCTTCCCGGAGGACCGTTAAAAAACGGATGCCTAACTCTGTCGTTTGCCTCTTTTCACTTTCCAGCTGGCCTCCTCTTATAGAAGGAGGAACATTGTTATGAACAAGACGAATCAAGCTTGCCAGCCTCACTCTAAGAAGCGAAATGCACGGAACCGCGAGAGTCTTCTTCCCTTAAAGCGTAGCTTGGAAGTCATTCAGATAGGGGCATCTTCCGGACGTCTCCTTCGCGTCTTTTCCAGGTATGGGGTAGCATTTCTCCAAGAACACCAACAGCGCCGGTGCGGTTGGCACCTTCATCGCACCTCCCAAACCAGGGCTCCTTGACTTGGAGAGGGCCCGAGGTTCGGATTCTTTCTGTTTGGGCTGGGACGCTACATTCTCAACAGGTGTCCCGCTGAATTCTGCTGCGGGGGCCCCTGCCATGGATTGATTCCATCTTCCATCTCGCCCCGGCCTGTCTCCCAGCATCAGCGCCTTTCCGGGAAGCAAGGGGGATTTGCCTTCTTCACAGGCGGAGTATAAAGATCAATACTGTTGTAACTGGCACACCAGAGGCCCGGTACAGTTTACGAATCCCTTCCATCTAAATGGACTGATCCACAAATAGCTATTGAGTGCCCAGGGCACACCTGCCCACAGCGCGCCTGCCCCTGTTCCAGACCCCAATGAGGCTCTAATCTGCCCTAAAGTGCTCACACTTAACGCAGATTGAACGTGCTAAAAAAGCACAGATGATTGCCCCGTGAGAATGGTCTAGGATACAGACACTGAAAGGTTGTCTGTCTTCTTTTTAAGGTAAGAACGGAGATTGGGACCCATACCTGACGTCGTACAGGCAGCGTTTCTCAGCTCCCACCGTTTCTGAAGTGTACAGAACACCTATCTCCTCCTTCCTCCGCAAATGTCCACTGCAAAACTCTTACTACTAGGGATTCATTCCTTTGTAAAATAAAATTCTGCCTTGAAAAATGCAAATACTCTAGAGTGTTAAATGCAGCGAGGCCTGACAATCATTCACACTTAAGTGTAAATGAATTTACGTGGCTGCCTCTCTCCTGGCAGCTTGCTGGTGACCTAAAGAGCGAGACTTCTCCCTGAGAGACCTTTTAAAGCCTGATTATTGCTGAGAGTGGAAAGGATGGGCAGGAAGACAGCTGCGAGAGACTGACTCGCCCAGGAGCTGTGCCTCTTGTCTACTTTCAACTTGCTGCATCTCCTGGAATCATTCTCTAATTTTTAAATTTTTTTCTTCCTGGGGTCATGAGGATGGCCGAATACATGACACCCAACACTAGGCAGATGAGACTGACAGCAGTATAATAGGCACAGGTACTCCCAGCCTAGGGGAGGAGGACACTGTCTGTGGTGCAGGGCCACGCAGGGGCTGAACCTGGGAATAGAGGGAACAGGGGCTATGGAGCATAGGCTTTGCAGTAACAAGAAGGTCAGGTGACCTCTGGTTCCCGTGGGAGGATGAGATTGTCTTGTTTGAATAATTCCTCAGGCTGGTGGAGGACAGAAACCTGCTATGCAGAAAAAAACAGAAACTGTGCCTGGTGCCCCTGATAAGAAGGGTTGTTTGGCTAGGGGACCTTATCGGTGGGAGGACAATGGGGAGGAGCAAGTCAGCTTTGCCATCGGAGGCCCTCCTGATTGCGCCAGATGTCACGACCTTGGGGAAACAATTTAAGTGCTGAGCCTCACATCCTTGTTTATTAGATGGGGATAATAATTCCAGCCCCACAGAGTTCTTGCTGCGATTCAGTGAGAGGTCACGAGCACACTGTAAACACAGTGAATGATGGGCTGAGCAATAGGCCTATAATTCATTCTCTTTATTACTTGGGAGACACAACCTGGGAAGAAAGAAGGTGATCAGTCAAATACCTTTTTAAACATGTTAATGGCAGAACTGCTAGCAAACAAACTAATGGTGTTTGCCAGCAGGAGACTTTCCTTGGAATGCTTTTAGTAGGTTGTACGTGGTTGCCTAGGTGTGCTTATGGTAAACAATTCTGTGATCTGTGGATTTCTGAGGTATGGATGCCTAGAAGTGCCGCGTACGTTGTGGAAGCATCTAAATAGAAATGGAGATAGGCCGTGACTGAGACGACTCCCTCTGTGGAGCAGGCTTGTCACAGCACACATTTCTTGGTGACTTCCCATGTCAAAGTGTAGACAATGACCTGAGATCTGAGGAAAACCTACAATGTGGTAGAGCCCTAACCGAAGAAATGGGACAGGAGAACAACCTGGAAGGGGCAGAAATGATTCAGGGACAAGAAAACTTTGACACAATAACCTCACTGCCCTCATGGAGATAAGAGAAGACACTGCATTAAAAAATCTAGACTAGGGTGATGTACCAAAAAAAGAAGCAGGGGAAGGATATTCAGAGTGAAAAAAAAAAGATTTCTTGGAAATGAAAACATGAGATCAGAGACAAAAAAAAAAACTCAATAGATGAGTTGGAAGATAAAATTGAGAGAACACCCCAGAAAAACACAGCAGAGAGACAAAGGAGTAGGACATAGGGGAGAAAAGAAGAACACCCAGGAATGCCCTTCCAGCCTGCACCTTGCCTTGACCTCCACCACGTGGCCCTTCCAAGGACGCCGTGTACTTCCCCCAGGAACCTGTAGGGAATAAGTTTCTCTATTCCACTTTCCCTTCTTTTGTGTCTCTAATGAACAAATGTTAATTTAACAAAGTCACAACATTCTGTGGAAAGCCACAGTCCACCCAAAGGTTTCTCAAAGTTTTTGAGGTACTTGGGTGTTGAATTCCTGCCCCACTTCTGGTTTGACAGAAACTGACTTTCCTTTATTTCCGCCCTGGGGTCCACTCGAACGTGAATTCATGGTGGAGTCCTTTAAAAAAAAACTTTACCGAAACCCTATTTATTTAAGGTTTTTACTGATGAAAGAGTCCTTTATCAAAGTTTTTAGGGAAGTGGTGAGGGTTTTTTTTTTTCATAAATGCAAACAACTTAAAACTGAGCACAGTAGTGCCCCCTGATCCACCATTTCTAGTGCCATGGTTTCCGTTACCCGTGGTCAACTGTGTTCTGAAATATTCACTTGAAAATTCCGGAAATAAACAAGTCCTAGGTTTCATTTTGTTTTTTTAAGATTTTACTTATTTATTTCCAGAGAAGGGAAGGGAGGGAGAAAGAGAGGGAAAGAAGCATTCATGTGTGGTTGCCTCTTGTGCGCCCCCAAATAAGGACTTGCCCTGCAACCCAGGCATGTGCCCTGACTGGCAATCGGACTGGTGACCCTTTGGTTCCCAGGCCAACACTCGATCCACTGAGCCACACTGGCCAGGGCACAAGTCCTAGGTTTTTCATTGTATGTCGTTCTGAGTAGCATGATGAAATCTTGCACTGTTGTGCTTTCTCCTGCCCTGGACTTGAATCTTACCCTTGTCTACTATAACCACTCTGTATGTGCTCCCCTCCGGGGAGTCACTTGGGAGCCATCTCAGTGGGGAGCCATCAGACGACTATGGTGGTGTTGCAGTGTTTGTGTGCGGGTAACCCTATTTTGCTCAATAATAGTCCCAAAGCACAAGAATAGTGAAGCTGGCAATTTGGCTATGCCAAAGAGAAGCCATACAGTACTTTCTTTAAATGAAATGGCATGTATGTGTATGACAAAACGCAGTTTACATACATAGGATTTGGTACTATATGCAGTTTCAGGCATCTGCTGGGGGGATCTTAAAACGTATCCCCCCAAGATCAGGGGTAACTGTTGAATTAGACTTACCTCTTCGTAACAGTCCTCTTGACCCTCTGCCATTTTCTGTGGTCATCTTCTTTTGTGCTCGCCTCCCCCCTCTTCTTTTCTCTACTTTCTCCCACTCCCAAATTCATCGCCTTTTCAGTTCCCCTTCCTCCCAGCTTCTCATCATTACATACAAAAACAATACTCGTAAACATCCCACGGTGATTAAATGTGTAGAATGACATGGGGAGTGAGCTCAGACTATACCTGGGAGTTCCATTATCTGCATTCAAAAGATTTTGCTGCAGTTAAATTATTTCGGAGTTCACGCATTTAAACTGATGTCTGGCTACGCACAAATCCCTATCCCTAGGCCCGTCTACACGATCCAGCTTGGCCTCTCAGGTGCAGGGAAAGCTGGTTTTCTATTTAAAATCTGATCAAGGATTCTATTGGCCTGGATCATGGAGTAGAATCTCTTGTTGGAATCAATAAAGATTTCAAAATTTAGTTAGCCTAGCTGGCCTCACTTGTGTTTTATTATGTCAAGAATTCTCCTGGGCACCCGGAATCAGAAGGCTTAATATTGATCATAGTTATTTTAACACTGAAGTAATGGATAATGATTGTCCTAAATAAACTTATATTACTTCAGAACTAGAGATTTACTTCACAATGTTATGTGTGCACTAGGAAGTAATTACCTTTTATCGATCACCTATAATAACAAGGCACTTTAATCTAGACTTTTATTTGTAATCCTTACAACAACTCTACGGTCAGTTTGCAGATGAGAAATGGAGCTTTTTTCCATGTAGGTTCTGCAAATCGCCCAAGGTCACACAGCTAGGATGGCAAAGGTGGGATTTGAACCCACCCGCGTGTGACGCTAAAGCCCCTACTCTTACCTTCACACCATGTTGCCTCTTAGATGCCTTGTGAGCATTTTCCCCTATTAAATTAGGTTTAAATTCTAGAAAGGCAGAATCCTATGCTGACGTTCTATGTCCAGGTGTGATTAAAAAACAAAAACAATAAGTAACCAATCGAACACCTTGTGACTGTCTAGCATGGGTTGCATACTGCGATTTATATTTATGGGTGTAGCCCTTTCTATGGGGGTAAGAGCCTTACCATCTCTGTATCACCAGTGTCTACCACAGCCACTCCCAGTGCCTGGCACATCACAGGTACTCAATAAATGTCTGATGAATGAATGAGTGAGGCATTTTCCATGCTCTTATGGACATTCCACTTTCCGCAGTCCATCTGGTTGAACACCTACTCATCTTTCTTGACTCAATAGTAGCATCATCTCCTCTGTAAGGTCTTCTTTGTGATTCAGTCCACAATCTGCACTCTCTCCTCTGTGCTTTCACTATACCCTGAACAGCTGTCTTAGGAACCATTGTTCTGCGGGTCTGTCTCTCCCACTAGTCTGAATGTCCTTGACAGAGCTCATGGCTTTTCTAGGCTTTTCATCTCTGGTGTCTTGAGAAGTGCCTGGTTCACAGTAGGTTCTCAACCTATGTTTGATGAAGTAATCAAAAATTAACCCCGATCTGTTGGCTTCACTCCTCAAAGGACCCCAAGGAGAGAGAGAGCATGTCAAGGGTCACGGTAATGCTCTCAGTAAAATAAGGAACTTGCCAAGGGGTGGCATGGGTCTCTTCTTGTCATCTTCTTTTTTGGCCATGCCCTTTTATGGTTTTCAATCTCTGGCAGCTCATACAGTGCCTAGCACACACGGTAAGCTTCGACGAAGGGAAGGAGGAATAAAGGAGCCTCAAAGGCAATATATACCAGCCAATGTAGAATTTCAAGCCTGATGGATCTGGAGCAGTCTCACAAATCATCTGCCACCAGCCTGAAGCCACATAACTGAAAAATCACTGCACAATGTAGCATTTACATGCAGGCTGCCTTCAGGGCTGTGGAGGCTGTGGGCTGGGTCCTGAGTAAACATAGGCTGCACTGAAGAGCCATTGTGGGCACTGGTGGTTCTTTCAAGTTCCTCTGGGGTCTGAAGTTGATTTGCAGCTGGAGCCAAGTTCTTGCCAAGCCCCTCTTTTTTTTTTTTTTTTTTTGGCAATTGAATTATTAACTAAAAGAAAACCATCCAGGGTGTGGGAGTTAGCAGCGGCCTGCCAATGGTAAGGAACTTTTGTTTACTCAGAGTGTTTGCACCTAATCTAATGAAAAGTAGGAATGAGCCCTCAGAAAGCAATTCAGAAGCCCTGGCCACAAAGAGAGGTAGGCTTTGGACTTGGCAGCAAGGCAGTTCAGGGTGTCCAAGGACTGGGGCTGCAGTCCTACCCGCCAGGAGAAGACTTATTTCCAGGAGGGTGTTAGCCACAGGTTGCTTCTGTGCTGGCTTTTCAGGGACCCTGGCAGGGCTCCAAGGCTCCAGTCTCCCAGATATCTTCTGCACTCCCCAGGGTGGGCCCTGCGGCTTCCACTGAAGACTTTGATCCTTATCGAGATGCAGATGCCACCCAGAGGGACAGCTTTGCAAAGCAGTCAGAAGAACTGAGTTCGAGTGAGATTGTTTGCAGCTTCGTCTCTATGGAACTGTGAATGCATCACTTTACAACCCTGAGCTTCCGTTTCTTTGTCTGTAAAGTGGGGATGATAGTGCTGCCTAACATGCAGGGTTTTTGCGACTGGAATTTGTAAATCAAAAACTGTCTATACATGAGATGATATCCATACTAATGTCTACATGCATGGTACCTCAGCGTGTTGCATTGCCCTGTAAGCCACTTGAGGGCAAGGGCTGTGTCTCGCTTTGCATCTAGCCTCTAGCTCTGTCCCTGGTGCAGAGTAGGTAGCCAATAAAGGGGAGGTGATTTGAGCAAGGCTAATCTGCAGCAGCAAGAAAGGTAAGGATACTCCAGTCTTCTATCACGTTTAACATTAAGATTCTCTCTTTAAACATCTCAGAGTCACTCCTGAACTATGTATGTCCTTTTGCTCTGGGAAAGCAGGGCACATGGACCACCTCTGCTAAATTCCCTGTGGAACTCACATCCATTTAACACGATGGCTGCTATTCTGGGGACTATTCATCACAGATCTCCTTCACACGGTCCATGTATTGATAATAGATAGTGCCAGTGTACCCATTGGTGTACATGTACTTATCAGGCTATGCACCTAAATCTTCCCAGAAGACTGGTCACCATGTACACGGGACATGGTGATAAGGAAGGAAAAACCTAACCTAATGGTGTGACATCATAAATAGCTTTCACCTTAGCTCCTATGTTGATTTTGCTTCGTATTGAACTATAACAAAGCTTCGATATTTTAAATTTTTCTTTGAGAGGTACTGTGATAAAAGGCCCCAGATGCCTGGCCATTAGAAAACTGGATTCTACTCTTGGTGTATTGTCAGCCTATTGTTGGGTTAATTATTCCTTTGCCCTTCATTTCTTGTCCAGTAAATCCCAGCAATGGAGAGATGACTTCTGAGGAGACCCCCATTATTCCTTTTGGATCCCAAGGCCCCTTTCCTCATGCTGTTTCCATGGTTCAAATGTCTCCTGTTGGCCAAGCTGGAGTCTCCACCTATGCTCCCCAAATTTGTCAGAGCATGGGACCAAACGTGGACCCTGCTGGAAAGAGAGCTATCACGGGGTTATCTTGGTCCTGTCATGCGAGGCCATCTGGAAAGGCAGAGACTTCAGCAGGAAGAGGACTGTGTAAGCTGCCCCAGGGCTGTGCAAAGAACTGTAAGAAATCCCAAAATAAAGATGCGTGCACAGGGGACAATGGAGCACAAACAGGTGGAGAGGAGATGACTTAATGCCAAGCAAAGTTGTGCACTTCAATAGTTAAGTGTCTAGTGCCAATTTCTGAAACAAAACTGTATTTGTAGCCCTGGGTGGTGTAGCTCAGTGGATTGAGTGTGGGCCTGTAAACCAAACAACCGCGGTTCGATTCCCAGTCAGGGCACATGCCTGGGTTGCAGGCCAGTTCCCATGCAGGGGACGCATGAGAGGCAACCATACATTGATATTTCTCTCCCTCTCTCCTTCCCTTCCCCTCTAAAGATAAATACATAAAATCTTTTAAAAAACTGTATTTGTAAATTTAAGTGGTGCTGAGCATACCTTAAAGTGGAAAAAACAAACAACCCATGGACCCACGGGGAGCTGGAGAACAGGGACAATTATCCCCATTAAACAGTATTCACAGGAACTATGGGAGGTAAAAGTACACGTGTGCTTTGATCACAATCCATGCGTCCCCTCTGTTCAACATACCAACTCACATACTGTGACCACGAACAGACTGCTTAGCTCCCACCCGCTCGTTCATTCATTCAACAAACAGCTCAAGAGGAAACAAGAAGTTGAGAAGCAGTCTCAAGGAACATTCAAGTTGAAGGAGGTTGGTTGACTAGTAAAGTCTAAAAATGAAGCTGGGTTGGGATTAAGAGAGCAGCCACCGCACATGGCAGATACCGTAGAGGCCACAGGTGGCACACACAAGGCCCAAGGGCTGGATCCGGCCCTCCGCCTCATTTTATCCGGCCCGGCACCTTGTTTCTCCCCTGCAGCAGCGCCGAACTCTTGCTTAACTGTTGAGGAGTAGTTGCATTTATACAGCCCTAAAATTACATTTGGCCCTTAGAAGGCAACCTCGAGGCTGATGCGGCCCCCAGTGAAAATGAGTTTGACAGCCCTGGTGTAGGTCTATAGCCCTGAGGAGGCCCCCACCCGGACACTGAATTAATGCCCAATTAAACCTGGTGGGAGGGCATCCCCACTCTCAGAAGACGAGCATGGTCTGCACGTCTTGCGTTATCCGCACGTCTTGGATTGCTCGGCACGCCATCTGCTGTCTCAGCCCGTTTACTTTTTGTGCCTTCCAGAAAAAAGTGGCTAAGCTCGCTTTGACTTATTGAAAAGCATAGAAATAGCCTTGAGAGAATAATTAAGAGCCCACTGTTTTTCATTATATTATATTTTAAGAGAGCATATTTTCCTGTCTACTGAGTTTTCTGAGGGCCCTGCCAAACAGTCTTTGTAAGAGTAAATGAGCAAATAAAAGGATTGCTCTGTAGCTATTTGGACTTGGTTTTTAAGGAACTTTATCTTATTCATATGAAAAAATAAACAAATTCTCAACTTCAGCTCCTCCAAGTCCCACAAAAATGCACAATATGTGCCTACCGAAGCAAAAGGGAAAAACTGTGGAAAGAATGACTCAGTATTCAGAGCAAAATATTCTGTTACCAGTCAATGAAGGGCACTGGATGGATTGATGACGTAGTGATATTGACCAAATTGTTGGGAAAAATGGAGGAGCGGTAGGCTCTTTTCAAATGCTACAGAGGAAAAGCTACCATAGATACAGTGTTAAAAACGATCCCCAAATGCTAAAGAAGTCTGGCAAAACGGCACTTATACCCAAATGTCTTCTGTTCCCACTCCAAAATGCCCTTTCACCGGTATAATTCTACTTATGTTTCGAAGTCTTAATTATACAAGTAAAAATGAGTTCATTCACCTTATTTAAAAAATTAAAATGTTATATAAAAGCCAAAGGACCCTTTGACTATCAAATGAAGCAAAGAAGTACCTTTACCAGGAATATCCATCATTATGAGTTTAGTGGGTATTATTCAAACAAGAATAAGGAAGCCCCAGACATACTGTTAAGAAAACAAAGAAAGTCACTGAATATACATTATGATACTGTTCATGGAGAAAATATACCCTAGACAATACTATATAGTACCTATATCTATATATCTATATCCTACTTATATTAACGATATTTATATCTCTGTAGGATACAAAGAGAAAAGGTTTAAAGGGATTTTCACTTCTGGTAATGGTGCATAAATTCTACACATCTCTTTCTGAAGAGAAAAAGAGTTTTAAAATCTGTACAAAAGTCGATAACATCTACTGAAAGTCCTCAAGCAGCTAATAACAGAGTGAATGATTGTTAGACCAGGAACCATGGAAGGGCAGGGGCTAAGGGAGATGATCCCAGTTATTAAAAACCTCTTTCCCCTGGGGGATAAGTGACTCATTATAGAGGGGACAGTTGAGAGGAGGAGAAACGGAAGATTCTTGGGATAGCCTGTCGGGCTACGGAAACAGGAACAGGACGTTTCAACCAAGAAGGGGTGTCCCTTCGCTCTGTGCTGGGACCTCGATGCGCCACATTAGTAGTAAGGTAATACGAGAAATGGCAGGTTCCTGCAGAAACTGCAGCTCAGCTTTGAATCATTTTAGCCACCGAATTTGGCTTCAGGTTAACTCATAGTACTTGGCAAAATGTGGTGAGTGCCTACCAGGAATAAAGAAATATTTCTCTAGAGGAAGAACACATCATTCTGGAGAATAAATTACTCTACAAATGATTTTACAAATATATATCTAGCTTACAATGAAAACAAAACAGGCGCGCAAAGGATAAAAAGAAAAAAAGAACAAAACAAAAGCAGAAACAACTAGTGATGAAAAGAGAACCACAGCGAAACTAGATATTGGAGTTGTCAGATACAGACTTCCAAATGACTCTATTATTATATTCAGGGAGATACAAGATGAGCCGGAGAAATCTGGCAGAGAACTAGAAACTATGAAAATTTCAAAAATATAAAGACTACAACTAAAAATTATAACTGAAATGAAACACTCAGTGGATATTTTTAATAGCAGATTAAATATTTCTGAAGAGAGATTTAAGGATCTGAAATATATGTTGGAAGAAAATATCTAGAATTAGCCCTGGCTGGTATAGCTCAGTGGATTGAGTGCTGGCCTGCAAACCAAAGGGTCACTAGTTCGATTCCCAGTCAGGGCACATGCCTGGATCGAAGGCCGGGTCCTCAGTGGGGAGTGCACGAGAGGCAACCACACATGCATGTTTTGCTCCCTCTCTTTCTCCTTCCCTTCTCCTTTGTCTAAAAATAAAATAAATAAATTGTTTTAAAAAAGATAACATCTAGAATTAAGCATAAAGAGACAAAGGGAAGAATATGTAAAATAAAAAAGAAAATTACAGATGTAGAGAATGCATGAAGATCAAACATATGATAATGTAAGTGCTAGAAGGGAAGGAAAGTAAGAAAGGGGCAAAAAAATTTTTGAAGAGATTATGGCTGAGAGTTTTTCTCAATTGATAAAAGGTATCAAGCCACGAATAGTAGAAGACAAAGAAAGTCAAGAAGGATAAATGCGAAAAAGCCATACGTAGGCACATCATAGTAAAACGGCTGAACCTCAAAGCCCTCCCTGCCCCCCTCCAAAGAAAAAAACTTAAAGTGCTAAAGAATAAAGAGAGATTACCCTCAAAGGGGAAACGACAAAACTTACAGATGATTACCCATAGAAACAATGAAAATCCAAAGAGAAAATAACAACATATTTCAATTACAGAGAGAAAATGACTGCCAACATAGAATCCTATGCTCAATGAAAATACCCTTCGTGAAGGAAGGCAAAGTACGAACCTTCCGTGTTCAGCTATACAAAGACTGCAGAACACCAGCAAACTCACATTCAAAGAAATGCCAAAGGTGTTCGTCTGGCAGAAGAAAAACAATCCATAAAGGAATATTAGAGATACAGGAAAGAACAAATATTAATAAATATGTAAGTATACGTGATTATGACTGCATAAAACAAAAATTATATCTAATGGGGTTTAAAATGTTTAATAAAAACTAAAATATAGGTAAACAGCGTATAAGCTGGGAGGGAAAAATGGAGTTAAGATGTTCTAAAGTCTCTGTATTGTCCAGGAAGGGGTATGCAATGGACCCAACGTTTGTTTCTCCCCACCCCCCAAAATTGGTATGCTGAAATCCAATCCCCGATGTGATGGTATTAGGAGGCGGGGCTCCAGAGAGGTAATTAGGTCATAAAAGACAAGCCCTCATGAATGGAATTAGTGCCCTGATAAGAGGGACCTCAGCGAGCTCCCTTGTCCCTTCCACCCTGTGAGGACATAACGAGAAGACAGCAGTCTGCAACCCACAAGAGGAGCCTCACTAGAACACAGCTACGCTGGCTCCCTGATCTCAGACTTCTAGTCTCCAGGACGACAAGAAATAAAATTGTGAGAAATAAGTTTCCACTGTTCATAAGCCACTCAGTCTATGGGACTTTGTTACAGTGCGTCCAAACTGCTGAAGGTGGGGGGGGGGGAGGTATCAACTCAGACTTTGAGGGCACCTGACGTTGACCAAGTCAGAGTATGTCCACCACAGACTATGTTTTATTGCAACAACGTACCGTGAACAGAACAGGAAAAGCAAGTATGAGGGAACTCTGAAAAAGCACTGGATAAAATTTAATATACAGGGGTAGGCAAAAGTAGGTTTACAGTTGTGAGTACACAAAACAGAGTCTATTCTTGTATTACTATTTATTATCATATTGTTTATTTGTATGCTCATTGTAAACCTACTTTTACCCACTGGTGTATATTCAGT
>PVKM010031940.1:0-16610 GCA_004027735.1 Carollia perspicillata | reverse complement strand
CCGCCTCTTTCCTCTAAGTCTCTTGAGGGTAATGCCATTTGTCTGGGACAGCACAGACAAGGGGTTCAATAAACATCCCCGCCCGCCTGCCTGATTTTCAACGCGGTGAATAGGAGCTGAAGTGATTTAGAGCATCCTTTCTTCTCTGGTCAATGCCTAGCCTTCAGGCCTCCTGTCTCACTGTGAAATTGTCTTTCAATAATATGAGCTGAATATTAACTCTTTCTCTGTGCCTTCCTGCTATAACAGTATTAGTCAGCCCCATTCCACTCCACTCCACCCAACTAATGTGTACCTTAGCTGGTTAAGGAACAGGTCATCTACAGGGAAAAGCAAGAGAAAAAAATTAACGATTCACAATATTGCTCCGTTAAAATATAAACAAAGTGTTCCATTTATTAATTAAACACCACACAGTAGATGAGGTTGCAGGACTGTGTTTTGGGGCATGAGTGTGTATTGTGGTGAGTGTGTGTGCATAGGTCTGTGTGTGTACATCAGGTGTGCGTCTGTGCCTAGGATGCCACAGAGGTCAAAGGTCAAGAATGGGAACGGGTATGTTGTGTTTGAACCCAGGACAGGGGGGGTGGGATGAACACGTTCTCATTTCACAGGGACCGAGAGCATTTGGATGAGCAGTAGCTCTTTGTAGCTTTCTATCTCTTGTTTGCGAAAGACCCGCGTTTACATCCATTTGTTAATTTGTTTTGGAAAAGTTACTTAATTCTTCGGAGGCTCAGTTTCCTAATCTGTAAATTGTAGCCGGCAACTCATTTCTGATGGTTCCACAAGTCAGAAGCTCAGTCTCTGCCACAGGAGACGCTTCCTCCCTGCACTCGCCTTGCAGACCGGGAGGCACCTACTGTCCTCGCCTGGCAGTCCTGGGGTCTCTGTGACTCCAATGGGGGTGTGCTGAGGGCAACAATGGGGGCCTTCCGGACCTCTGGGGCAAGTGGCAGGTGCTCCTGCCTGGAGGGCAAGGATGGAGCCAGGGGAGAGGGGGGCAGGAGGTGGGGCCTGGGGAGCTTGGTTGGGAGCAGTTTGTAGCCTATCAGGATGAGGGGAGAGAGGGGACTTGGGGCATCTGTCAGGCATGAAGAGGTGGTAAGGGAGGGGAGCAGGGAAAGATGACCTTGGAGGGGGTCCTCTGCGTGTCAGCCTGCGGCGCCACTTCGGTGTTTCCCCGAGGAAGTGCGTGCCGGTTGAATCGGCTCTTGCATCGCCCTGATCGACCCACGGAGGTTCCTTTGAGTGTGACGTGAAACCGAGACTGTCTTCTCACGAGCACAACCGGAAAGCCAGACTTTACTCAAGTCAGAACCAATGTCTGCTGCTGTGAGGATTACATGGGCATTAAGTAGGACTTCCGTGTGTAAGTCTTCAGCACCAAGCCTGGTAAATGTTACACACTAAATGAAACGCAGCTACAATGAGCATGTTAGTCAAAGTCTTAGCCCTCAAAAGGCCAACTTGACACTCAGGAATTCACAGTCTCTTTTATTTAGCAATAACCATTTGCCACTTGTTTCACCTGGTGTGGATTTTCATCAGGTGCTGAAGTATAAGGACACTTTAAAAATAGCTGACTTAACCCACAACTGTTTAACTCATGGTTCTGCGGGTCAGCAATCTGGGCTGAGATTGTACGGGCAGAGCCAGGCTTGGCTGGTTTCAGGAGGCCTGTCTCATGCATCTGTGGTGAGCTTCGGGGTTTTGGAAACCCCGTAGAGGCTCGCGGGCCTACAATGTTCACTGGGATGGCGTGTCTTGACCCCCGGTGGTCTCTCATCCTCTACCAGGTGAAGCTAGATTTTTTTGCTAGTGATGGTGGCAGGAGTTTTGCACGCTGTGGAAGTGTGCAAAACTCTTGAGGCCCTGGCTTGGAACTTGCATAATGTCCTGTTTCATGAGTTCTAGTACCCAAACCAAGTCACAAGGTCAAGACAGAGATTCCACCTCTTGATGGGAGGCACTGCAAAGAATTGTGGCAATTTTTGCAATTGACCCCAGGTGTCCTCTGTGCTTTTGTGAGCTGTAAGGGTTTGCCTCCAGCCCTTTGAAGTCCATCAGGTTGTCTGGGAAAGGAAAACCTGGGAAATTGTAAGGATTGCATTTTTAATGTCAAATAGTTTCAAAAATCCCACTGAGGAGCTGATGGACTTTGCAGTCTAGGGTTTGAAAAAGTACTTAGTAACTAAAACTTACTATGCATTTGAGACAGTTTTGAAATAAATTTGCACCTTTAAATCTGGCAGCACCTATATGCATTAAACAAGTAAAGTTTATGTGAAATAAGACTTATTAATGCCTGCTGGCATTGCTTAATATGCAAGCAGCTGCATGGGCCCCTGGTAGTAGGTCTGACATTTGATAAAGATCCAGGTCCACAGGGCGAGGATCACTGTCCTGCGCGAGATGAGAAACTGGCCTCGTGTCCTTGTCTTCTGCCCTCCTCTGACTCCATGGACTGTGCACTTGCATGCAGAGACCCTGTGTTGAGAGATGGCCCTGGAAGCTTCCCTAGGCCCTTTCTAGCTACTCACCCTGTCCCCAGTCTCTCTTTCCCTCACGCCGATCAGTGAGGTCTGAGTTCCAACATGGAGAAGTCAGCTTCCAGGGTCCTGCTTCCCAGGGCTAAACTGCAGTTCTGCTGGGAGTGGGGACAGTGTGTGGCCTCCCTCGGTGGCTCGCTCTGCAGTTCTCTGCCTTTGGCTGGGGCAGGTGGGAGCAGCCTTCTTGGCCACTGAACCGTGCTGGATATTGGAAGTCCTCTTCCCTCTTCTAGACTTCCATTTTTTTCATGCAAAAAGTCAAGGCCCCTTTAGGCAGGTCAAGATTGCAATGGGTGGCCAAGAGAAGGCGGGCTTTCCAGGCCAAGAGTGTGTACACACACACACCCACACACCCACACACACACACCCCAGTTCTCATCTTTTGTTCCCTCATCTTCCTCTTTGTTCTTCTTACCCTGTCCTCATGCTCTGTGCCAGGACCTGACTTCTGCGATGGCATAGCCACCTTCTTGGTTGGGAAAACCTTGACTTTGAGAGGCAAGGTCTCCTGTGGCTTGTGCGTTTCTGCCTCACATTTGGGTGTTGACAAGACTTAATGCACTGGGAACCTGTAAGTCCGGCACAAGGCACCCTAGTGAGGGCCCAGGACCACTAGCCACTCTGTGCTCAGAGCCTCCTCACACACGCAGAGAGAAGATGGGACAAGAGACAAAGGGAGGAGCAGGAGGACAGCAGGAGAGAGCCAGGTTTGGTTTCTGGGGCTTTCTCTTGCCTCTTGGGGCTTCTTGGAGGCCTGGTTGGCCTTTTGATGCCACGAGAAGCCTTGTTGCCTTCCAACGCACCCCCCTTTGACTTATGCCAGTTTGAGTGGTGTTTTCATTGGTAGCAATCTTGAGACATCGAGTAAGACCCACAGATTTCACAGATGAAGACATACATCCAGTACATTTGTCTGTGCTGGGTGCTGGCAGCTTCAACGTTCAAGTCATGTTTCTGTTCTTCCAACGTAAAGTCTGGCACAGGGGAACGATGCATGGATAGATCCTTACAATGCAGGGTGAAAGGTGCAATGCAAGAATGCACTTATGGAGGTCGTGAATTAATGGAGAGAAGGCAGCCAGGTGAGCAGAAAAGGAGGTGCCACGAAAGCTGGGTTTTGAAGGCCAAGTAGAAGTTCAACAGGAGCAAGACTGAAGTCGAGGAGATGTAGAACAGGATGTTTGCAGGGCTCTGAGGTGCCGGAGTTGGGGTCGCTCTGGTGTGGAGTGAGGGGAGATGAGGCCAGGCCCGAGAGCCGCGTCGCACGCACGGTGCAGCCCTGCTCAGAGAACCCTTCCCAGCTCATCCATGGCTATTGGCTGTTGAATGGTGAAGATCTGGTAACTTCATTCTCCATGTTTTCAGCAAAGGCATTCTAATGAGTAGAGCTGTCTTCTGAGCTGACAAGACTTACCGCCAATTTATATGACAGAACCCTTTAAAACATTCCTACCCAGTGTTCCCTACATTGGCAAGGTGGAGACAAGTCTCCTTAAGAAATGGTCTCCATCCCCACCTCCTCTCCCTGCCACCCTCAGCTATCCCTTCCTTTGTAAGCAGAGGCAAATGTTGGGAAACAAGGATGGGAAATGGTGAAAAGGTTCCTGTGTTAGAACATTGTCATCATCCAACTCCGTGGCTTGCCTGGCTTGCTGTCCAATGTTTAGGGCAGCAGTGAGGACATGCGATGGGGTCCGCCAAATGGGTCTCCCCTGATAGCCGGCCACACTTCCAAAGCGCACTCAGCTCTGCAGACACACGGGGAACGGGGGGAAACGGATCCTCCCCAGCCCTCCTCAGAGAGCCCCACTCCAGAATCACTCCTCTTCACCAAGCTCACGCACCACCACTTGTAAGAGCGAATGTGGAGCCTCCTGGAACTCTCATCTTTCTCTTTCAGCTGGGCTAGAAAAGAAGCTTTAACATTTCCTCCAAAAATGCATGTCAGGGCTCCTGTTTGCGCCTGAGGGGCTGCTTTGGCTGAGGACTCCTTATTTCAAGACTGATTCAATCCAGGAAGTGCAGGGGACCCAGGCAATGCCAGCAACAGCCAGAAAGCTCGAAAGCTGCTCTAAGTAGTTTGTCTGCTGCTACCCATGTGCGGCGGAGTCGGGAGTCTGCCCAAAGGTGGTTCCGGAATGCTTAGTTTGCATCAGCATTTGTGCACCTACCGTTTCTCCTCCATCACCCTCCCTACCATCACGAATGTCACCCATCACCAATATGTCTTCCACATTATTACGGTTATCACCACTGTGGGTGCCATGAGCTCTCACTCTGGGGCCTGTCCTATCACGGGAGGGTCTGCAGGTCTGCCGTCTTTCCCTCCCTTTGTCCTCCTGCAAAAACAGAAGCAGCAGAGGTTGACTTAGCAGCTCGCTCTAGAGGAAGATAGAATGAGCTTCTCGAACCTGTCCCTCTGGGAAGGGACTGCACATCCCATCATGCAAATGAGAGCGATTAACCAGCACCATATGCTACGCAGCAGCTCCTGGTTGGTTGGGAGCATCACGGGCACAAAAATCATGCTTCTTGGGTCAGGTACACAATGACACGTGTTCATGGATGGGGTCAACAAGAAAGACTTGTTGGATTTCAGCTTCCTTGGCCAATCTAGGATGTTAGAGTATTGAGGAGAGGGCCTAGAGGAGTGAGTCCTAGTCCCCAGAAGACCCTGGAGGCTGAAGGCTAATGTGCATGTGACTTCTCAGCCTCTGGGCCTGAGGAGGTTCTGGTGGCATGCGCTCCGGAGAAGATTCAGAGGAGGCCCCTGAGGTGACTCCCTGTGTCTTGTTGGAAATAAAAATGTTCACTGTACAGAGCCTGAGCCTTGCCCAGGAAGGTGGTGAGTGTGTACCTCTCTGAAGCAGCAGCTCTCAGCTGGGGTGATTTCGCTCACCAGGGAGCGTGCAGCGTCTGGAGATATTTTTGGTCATCTGGGCGTCACTGGGAGAATGGTGCTATTGGCATCAAGTGGGTAGAGACCAGGGATGCTGCTCACCGTCTTCGAATGAATAGGACAATGAAGGGTTATTTAGCCCCCAAAGCCCATAGCACTGAAGTTGAGAAAACTGGGCTGCGGAGTGGGGATATTGCAGCAAAGGCAGATGCAAGAGATGTCACACGTGTGTGTAGAATGAATGAGAGGAATTCCCGGGAGTTGTGACAGATGACATGTGGGAGAACTCCAAGGTGACAAGGTGACAATCTTTGGATGACTAGTATGAAGAGACTGAGATGTTAGCTAGATTTGGTGGTTAGCATTCAGGGGATGATGAGAACATTGATTTTGGATTTAAGGAGCTTGACGGTCTTGGAATAGGCAGGTCAGCCAAGCTCAGGAATCTGCCAGAGTTGCATTCATGCTGCCCTCAGGGTGAGGGGGGCTAACATACAAGGGCAGATACTCCGGCAGGGACACCTGGGACCGGTGGCCTCCCCGGGAGGCTGAGATTAAGACCCTTCAGAGAAAGGGTGAGACAGTGCTGACTCACTGGAAGGCAGGGAGAGAGTCAGGCTTCTGGGTTTCTCCCAATCACATCCAAGCCCCAGGAAACTTGTTCCAAGATCCTTAAGAGGCTATTGAAATAGAAAAAACAGTTTGCTTCAGGAGCCCCCAAAGAGCTCTATTCCTTCGCAGGTCATTTGACATTTGGCTGGAAGCTCAGCTCACGGTTGGGAAAGCCCTAGTGTCAAGGCCAATGCAGAGGCAAGAAGGTGACCACCAGGAAGAAGTCCAAGAAGCATCCCGGGGGAAACAGCAGAGCAAGTTTGCATGGAACCGTAAGGACAGCACCACGAGACTCAGGGCCTGAGAAGACGAGGGAGAATCTTAGGGGCTTAAAATTCCAGAACTTTGCAGGATGGAACCCAGGGTCAAAAGTCACCAGGATTGTTTTCTATAGCCTGGGTAATCCCCCAGACCAAGGAAACTCAGAAAGATCAAGCCTATGGCCTCCCAAAGGTGGTCCACAGGAACTTCGCCCTGTGCCCAAAGAATCCAGTTTAACTCTGAAAACATGTTTAGGGCTGAATTGATACCCTGAGCAGAAAAGATGCCTTTGTCTCTCATGCAGGCTCCATAACAGCACAAGGAGAAGCTGCTTGTCCCGTGGAAAAGCCATTCAATTCGGGCAGCAACAAGAGAGGGCAGGACAGAGGGCAGCCGTTCCACTCGTCTGGAAGGTCATGCGTGGGTGGCCAGCTCAGGAGTGTCCGGGCAGCCACCAGCCTCATCTCCCCTCTGGCCTGGGCCCTGGGGACAGAGAGGAAGTGGGAAAGAAACCACAGCTGGAAATGCCTGCCGGTGGCCATGGGTAGAACCGGAGGGTGAACGTGAGTCATTAACTGAGCCCCACGGCAAACTTCTGCGTGTTATTATTTTATATTTGTGTTTGAAAGTCATCATTCTGGGCTGTGACAGAGAGGTATGTTCAACACAGCATTTCTGCTTTGCCTGCAAAGCCAGCTTTGGGCTGGGGCAGTGACACGTTGTCAGCGGTCTGTACTTTGCCCTTCACGTTGCATTTCCTTCCCAATGCGAGGCAGCGACCAGCTCATGCCCCCTCTCAGCCTGCTCCCCAACTCATCAGAACCATGCCTGTCCTCACACCACAGCCATGACAGTTCTCTTGAGGCAGAGACCTGGTACTTGAGCCACAGCGTGTTCCTGGGCGGAGGCCCCACCTGCAGACCATGACCCCAACTTTCTGGGAGAAGAACAGAAAGGAATTCTCATTTGTTGATAATCTTAGATTCACTGTGACTCGAATAAATGCTTGTTGTCACAGTGACAAGCTGCAACCAGCACCCTCTGGGCATGGGGTGGCCGGCTTGGGCATGAACATAGAGTCCAGCGGCATGGCCGCTAGCAATTAAGACCCTGGCTTTCGGAGTTAGTCTTGGGTTCAACTCCCTGCTGCATCGCTACTAGCTGAGTATTGTTGGCTGATTTGCTTAACCTCACTGAGCCTCGGTTTTCTCACTGGAAAAACGGGCATAATAGTGTCAACTTCAGAGGTTAGCAGTGGGGATTAATGAGAAAGCACAGGCAAAATGCTTCTCCCAGTGACTGGTACCCAGCATGTACCGGAATAGCATTAGCCCTGTTCGTGTCAGCACTACCGGTGCTGTGTTTGCACTCTGCCTGAGATTTCACAGCTGGTGGAGGCAACGCGATGAGGCAGGGGAAGCTCACGGCATGCCTTAAACAGCATCTTGGAAGCATCTTTCACGTTTTGGAGATGCCAGCCAAAGAACATTTCATTTCCAGCCAACCACCTTGTTTGTCCAGCTTCAGAGTGTGGCCTAGTTATCTGAAACAGAGTCACCCCAGCCCCATTTTTCATATTTACTTCTCAAGAAGTACAGCCAGAGGAGGAAATTAAGTTGTGGCTTGGTTGCAGCCCAAGATGCAGAGCTGTGGTTTTTTTTTTTTTTTTTGATAGGCACATCCGCCCTTCCAGTGGCCCCGTGAAACAGGCAGGAACTGAGAATCACTCACGGTCATTGGAGGAATTGATACCCTTTGAAAGAGGGCTGAGAGTAATGCAGATGTCACGTGACATCGGCTCTGCACAGCATAGAAGGAACAAACCAATTAACTGATGGAATGTGGAGCATCCGGGGAACTGCAGGGGCCAAGAAAAGCAGCAACGTGCATCCCCACACGGACAGGACGCCGCTGCTGGTGCTAAGTTTGCTCCACCCAAAGCCAGTCTAGTGGCTCCCACTGGCTCTGGGGCACCCTCCTGAGCTCTCTGGATTCTTATTTTCTTTCTGGGTGGGTACATCTCTCTTTGAACTGGTACGTTTCTGCATCAGGGCCCAGGCATCACGCTCAATAAATCACCCCCTTTTGGAATCTCAAGTCTCCGCTGGTTTGTGACTTTGCTTTTCTGTTGCAGCTGTGGCAGGTGCGCCTGCATCCGCCTCATTTGTTGAATTACCAGCTCGGGCTGAGGACACTGACTCTTCCCCAGCTTTGAATCCCAAAGGACACCCTTCTGTTTGGCACATGAGGCAGAAGTAGATATTCAGCAGGGGCCAAGTGCACCAAGTGAAGGATCTTCGGGAGAGTGTACAGTCATTGACCAGCAATGTCTGCTATAAATAAGGACGCACTCAGCATAGGCTAACGAGGGCTAGTGCACAGCGAGTGACTTAGAAATGTCTCTAAAGCAAATTGCCAAATGAAGAGCGGGTGGAATAGATAGGCGATGTGTCTTCCTGAAGGTCACATAGGCAGTGTGTTGTAGAGTAAGGGACCGGAACTCTGTCTTTCGATTGGCAAGTCTGAATTCTTCCTGCACGTATCATTTGCTCTTGTCCTTGACTCAAAGCATGGGCATTGTGGGAAATCACTAACAAACGGGGGAGAGAGAATCTGATAAAGGCCAAAGCTCCTTCTCCAGCTCCTGTTTGATCTGGTCTGAAACGGGAGCATCTGGAGCCGGCCTGGGGAAGAGACCTCAGCTGAAAGGAGACAGACTAGCCCAGGGGGACCAGGCTTCTCTACCACACACAGAATTTCATGCAAGTTTCAACGGGGGGGCTGCTAGTCACGTGTAGTCTCCATCTAGAAATCATTTGTTAATCAATGAGGGGGCTTTTTTTTTTGGTATGTGCAATCACATCTGGAAATGATCTGTCCCCAAAAATTGATGTTCAGGAAGATGATTAAAAAATTCTGATTGTGCCCAAATGAGTATGGAAATGTTTATTAAGGAGCCAGGGTCTCGGGATGCCTGTGAGACACATTTTTGAATCCTCTGGGCCTGGGCTCCCCTTGAGGCAAAGGGACCAAAGAGAGGATTAGGGAGGTGCTGGTTTAGTTAGTTTTGCATCCTGGTGTGGGCAAGTACTCCCCGGCTCCCCACTCACCCTTCACCTGTCTTTCTGGAGCCTGAGTTCCCACCGTTTGATTCACAAACACATCACTATCCTTGTTTCCCAGGGCAGCAGGAGGGGGGCAGGTAGGAGAGTTGGTTATCACAGCTCTGGCATCTCACAGAAACAGTGCATGGGTCCTGGCACGTGGGTATTGCCATCCATTTTCACCCTCTGAGTGGTTGTGGTGCTCTGAGGTCTTTTTGAGCCTGAAGTCCCACATGTCTTGCACAGGGTCATGGAACAGGCCAGCTGGCTCAGGGCTGGTTGGCTGGACCTCTCTCAGCCCTGTAGAAGCCCGAGTGCAAATGCTGGGTAGAAGAGCGAGGGCTGGGTGTGGCCCGGGTCACTGCCTTGGGGGCTGTGCTATGTATGTGCAGTGACTTGGGAAGTCTGCCGGACACCCAGAGTTGGGAGGAAGGGACCTCCTGGGCTGTTCCACCTCTCATTTCCTCGGGTCTTCCCTGCGAGTCTAGAGAACCTGACCGCATGTGTGGCTCCACGGGCCGAGGAGAGGGGTCCTGGCCTCACCCCTCACCCAGCACGTTAGCCTCATCCATGGCCCCCAATTGGGCCCCAGTTGCCTCAGCACCTTCTTCCAGGGAGGCAGCTCTCCAGGCCCCTCAGAGATGTTCTGCTGTTTGGCCTCCCTCTGAGGAAACTAAGGAAACTGAAGATGAGAAGGAGGTATAGACTTTCCCAAGCTCTCACACCCGTTGGGGGCAGAGCTAGGACGCCTGCCCGTACCCCAGTTCCAGCATTTCCTGATGCCCTTCTATGTGCCCCACGGAGAGGGCATTTTCCCTAAGCCCCCCGACATCTGATAAATTTGGTGGTGCCTGCTTTTTCATCCTCCAGGCAATAACTATGGAAGATGTAATCAAATAAAAAGCCAAAAGTAGGGAGAATAGGGAGGGAGCTGAAGCTGTAGAAAGAACTGGTGCGGAGAACCTTCGGGAGGGAGAGGACGCAATGCTCGCTGCTCTCAGGAGGCCGTGGGGCGCAGGCCCCTCGGCCCAGGTTTGTGTTTAGTCCCGTGAGTCTGGGTTCTCGCCGGCCCCCCAGGGCTTTTCAGCTTGGCTGGGCTGGAGATCTCAGCTTCCTTTGTGTGGCATGAATATAACATGGAGAGAGTCTTAAGAGGGAGAAATGTAAAAACAGACAAAAAACAAAACCAAATGAAAAGGAACAACTTGGCTCCTGTCCCTCGTTACCGAATTCTAGATTGATGCTTATGAGAATCTCAGAGGGTAATTCCTCTACAGCCAGGCTGTAAAAAGGCAAATGATCACCTTGCTCTGGGCACTGAGGGTGGAGTTCAGTGTCCAGGCCTCCATGGGGCTTCATTTCAAGGGGCACACGTTATGTTTTGCAAAGTCTTGATGCTACTGAGTGGGCTGAATTTTTCTAAGCAGTTTTCTAAGGAGGAAACGGTACAACTCCCCAGCATGAGTCAAGGCTGTGTTCTTGTCTTTTGCCTCCTTGTTCTGTTCCTGGTGAGGGCCAGGAGAGAGCAAGAGAAGAGTTCTGCCCAGTGGGCTGACCAGCAAGTCTTCCTGTCGCTGGCTGTGCCTGAGGCTCTCTGCTGTCCGGCTGGTGGTCAGGGGTAGGGACTGCGGAGGCTGGACACAGAGGACCCCTGTGAAGTGCAAGGTTGGGTGGTGAGGGCAGAGAGAAGACAGAGCCCCACTCTAGCGAGGCCTCGGGCTCTAAGGGCAGCTCCAGGCCCGCTGCTCCACACGGGTGAGAAATGCACAGTCAGCTTAACACCCATGGCTTGGCAACGCTCCGCAAATTCCTATCTTGGGCTGAGCATTTTTGGCACATTTTGAGCTTTAGCTCAATTTTGAAAGTTGGCTTGGAGCCAACCACGGGCCTTCCCATGCACCTTGAGGTTGTGCATAAAACGTCGGTCTCCTCGGGTTAGGGACAGCCGGTGTGCAGATGCTGCCCCTCTGCCCGAGTGGCTGCAGGTGCAGAGGGAGGCTGGAGGGGAGCAGAGGGGATGATTCAAGTCAGCTCCTGGGAGGCTGGAGCTATCCTGCCAACTGGCTGCCCTCCTTGACTTCTTCAGCTGATGTGGACCTGGGGCAAGGGGGCACGAGGAGAGAGGTGATGGGTGGCAAGGGCAGGGAGATGGACAGGACACATGGGGGTGCAGGAAAGGGTCGGCAACAAAGACTGTGCCTTCGTCGAACTGATTCTGCTGGAGGCCAATGCAATCGGTACGCTAATGGGGGTTATTTCTCTGGAGCGGGTCCTCAGCTGGGGGTGAATATGTTGTGAGATGTGACCCTTGTGAACTGGGAGAAGCGCAGATCTCTTTCAGACGATGCACAGGCAGGCGGCCTCTGTCGAGAGTGGCTTGGTCCCATGGCCACAGCCCTGGGGGATGACTCGAAAGCACAGAAGTTTGCCTGGAACTGTCTTCAAACAGCCCCATTGGCCTTGGCCATTGGCCCTGTGGATTCTGTTCATCAGTGTCACCTCTGGAAGTTCCCCGGGCCCTTTTTCCTGGAATGAAACAGACCCAGCATGTGTGTGCCTGGGAGTGTGTATCCCCAGCCTTCAGGGCCTTGGAACGGTCAGCAGGGGTTCTTTGGGCAACGTGGGCTTTATTTAGAAGTGGCTTATTAAAGCTAGATATTCCGTGGAGAAGCTTAAGCCTGTGGCCTGTGCTGGGAGGGAGCGTCCTCTCCTGCAGGGACCTACTACTGCAGTGCCCACCATGCTCAGACCCCATGAGGAGACCACCATCGCTGACCCTGCGGGCCTCCCTTTGGAGGCTTACCTGCTCTCCTGGCCGTGAGAGATTAAACATCTCTGGAAGTTACCCTGATGAAGTCCAAGCTGGGAGGGATGTGACAGGTTCTGAGACCCAAATACTTCAAAGAACAGAGGACGAGTCTGTGGCCCCCATGGGAGAAGTCACAGAGGCCAACAGCGGCCAGTTCCCAAGGCTTTGTAGGCTCCGGGCAGAACCACACTTGCGCTTCTGCCCTCTCCTAGGAGAGCGTCCGGCCCGTAGCAGGTGCTCATTAAGCATGTGCTGATGGAAAGAGTAGCGCCCACCTCCACTTCTGGGCCTGTCTCAGCACCGTGACCCAGGCTGGAGTCGGAGGCAGGGTGCCGAGGGAGCCCCCACTTGTGCTCTGCCAGGGAGTGTCAGCTGGCCCGCGCAGGAGCTCACCGGGTCCTGTGACGCACTCTCGTGGGGGTTTCTGTCACTGTTCCGGGAGGGCGCCCACGGAGAGTGACAGGCCTGCATGTATCTGCGTGCATGCATGTGCCTGGTGTCTTTAAACAGGTGGCGAAAGGTGAGCTGGGCGTATGAAACAGTTTATCTGAGCCTGTGAAGAGCTGGTGGAAGCAGCTACAACGCACCAGCTGGCTCGGGTGCCTGCCACCACTTTCACAGCCGGCTGGGCCGGTGGGGAGAACAGAGGTCCCCCTGTCACCGACAGTGAGCGTGGGCAATTAGGAAAGTGTTCTGGCTAAGGTGAGTTAGCGTTTCCACCACGGGAGTGACAGGATCAGGCTCGACACTACAAAGGATGCTCTGTTGGCTCTGGACAGTTACTTGATCCCCCGTGAAATTGGGACGACCATACTCACCCGTGTGTCAGGCTGGTGCAAGGGTGAAATGGGATGACACCCATGCAGTTTGCCCGACCGGGGCAGTTGTTAATATAGGTGTCATCGTTTGCATTGTACAAGTGGCATCGCTGTATTACAGTTATCCCAGCTTTACATAGGGACAAATGGAGATGCAGAACAGCCTGGCGACCTCACAAGGCTCACGAGGGAGCTGGGATGAGATGCAGCAGGCTGGGCCCTAGAGTCTGTTCTCTCTGTGTCCCCTGCTGGAGGATGGAACCGAAGGACAAAGCTCTTTTTCCCCTTTGGGACACCTGGGCTGAACACTGGGAATTGTAAGCATGGACATTTTCCCGGCAAGAGGGAAGCCCTGGAGCTCACTGTGGGCTGGGCAGCGGGAGAGGCAGCTTGTTCTGCATTCCACGGAGGCCACGTGCAGTTGCTTAGAAGCCTCTGGGGAGCATCATTAATCACCGTGTGGCCCCTCATGGGCACCAGCCTCACCTAGCCCTGCTTCTCCTCTCTCACTTGGTGAATTCTCACCCTGAAAGGAGTATGGCTTTCCTTTGGAGGGTGGGTTTCTAGCTGCCCCCAAGGTGCACTGTTGGGAACAAGTCTGCCCAGAGTTGATCTGCAAGGCTTTATGGTGCTCCTGCCAGGGACCTGGGCCTGGGGAGCTCAGAGGGGATGAGAGGGGTGAAGCCCAGGCCTTCCAGACAGGGCGCACAGGCCACAGGGCCAGGAGAAGAGGGGCTGATGGCTCAGAGGAACGTGGGTCTCTGGGGCTGGGGAACTGGGTTAGAGAAGGGTTCCTGAGGTGGGGGACTCTGGGAGGTGGGCAGACACGGTGTGGCAGGTCACCAGGGAAGGGAAGGACAGGGTTGGGGGCTGCTGGCACTGCCCTGGGGGCCACGTTGGCTGAAGCCCCTGCTCCTGTGTGATCAACTCCTGGTGCTGGACCACAGAGACCCTGTGCGGGATTGTTTATTCACTGCCATGTGTGCACATCGTCCCCCTTGTGGAAGGACCCTAAACACTCAGGAGGCACTTGGAGGAACGAAAGAACTGAGGCCGAGTAACCAGGTAGTTCCCTGCTCTGACCTCAAGGGCCCCGCAGAGCACTGGGAGCAGAAGGGCTGGCCAAGCTGTGGGGATGGAGATGTGGCCGTGGGGATCCCTCCCCTCCCATTGGGCAGGATGAGGGCAGATGCCTGGCAGTGACAGTGGGAGGTCTCAGCCCGGGCAGGTGCTCCTCACTCATCGGTTTCCATGGGGTGCACCCCAGCTCCACTTTGGCTTAAAGTGAACTCAAAGTGGACACAATGATGTTTCCCGGGAGCCAGACTGTGGAATGAAGAAGTCTCCCCCTCTTCCCCAAGGGAAGACCACAGCAACTTCGGGGGCCCTCTCTCCCCTTCCTCGCCAGAAGGGGTGAGACTCTGCCTGCCTGTGGGCAGCTGGGAAAGCCAGCGGAGGGCTTGTGCCCCAGGGAAGCGGGCTCCTTCCTTCCCGCCCCTGACCAGGCCTCAGCCAGACCACATCGTCCCAGCCCAGCTGGGCGGGGGCACAGGAGGAAGGGGGCTAGGTCCTCAGGGGTCCATGGGGCTTGAAAGGTAACCTCTCCTGGGGCTGTTTTATATCCTCACCTCCGGCTTTATATTTTGTTCAGAACTGATCACATTATCCTTTAGCACTTACTTCAACAGCCATAAAAAAAAGTGCTCTTGTTTTTCATCTGTTTGACCTAAGATCATGTTGGTGCCAATTTCCTTTAAAATAATTCATTACCTGTGGGCCACTGGTGTGAAATCCCAGCGGTAGCCCCGCCGACCCTCTCTCTGTAATTCCCGGCCTCCCCTGGCTCACCCTCCCCTCGGGGGGGCCTTGGCCTCGGTGTTTATACACTAATGTTTTTTCTCACACATTCATTGTGCGGCTTTCCTTAATTTGGTGTCCTGCAGGCACCAGCAGGAGGCCACTCAAACATTATGTCAGTGATCTCAAAATTGAACCCCAGGCCTTTTCTCTGCCAGCGGCAGGAGCAGATGTGTGGCACACTTTATTAACTCAAGTACCCGCGAGTTGAAAATTTCATTAGTTTGAGGGGAGGGCTAAGTCCCATCCAGAGACCTGGTCTGGAGAGATTCTTTGTGTCAACCTGACCCCTAGCAAAACGGATTATTGTTCTAAGTGAGACAAGTGACCTAATGTTCTGCCTGTTACGCACACATGGTCTGTAACCTTTTAAAATACGAGTGTGGGAAAACAGCGCATTCGGCCACATCCCGGACCAAAAATTCCTGACAGGTGGCAGCCGGGCTCTTAGCAACGGCCGAGGAGCCTGGAATTACCCAGGGGCCACTGTGGTTTTCTTAGGCCAGGTGCAGCTGGGTCGGGGAAGGCAAGCTGCCGGAAGGAGCCCCATTGCTGGGCAGGGCCTCTCCTTGGCTTGGTGGCGAGTGGGACAGGGTGAAGGAGCGCCCACTTCTGTACCCCTCTGTATGGGTCCTTGCTTCTCATCAGCTTCCAGGGAGCTTGGCCACAGAACCCTGGAGACTAACAGGAAAGTGCTGGCGTGTTCGTTGGGTAAAGGCTCAGTTTACCAAGGCTCTTGGCTGGGTGTTGGGTGCAGCGACATCTCTGCTTGGAACACTTTGCACAAGGCTGCCTGCTTGCCTGGGCACCACCTCTCCCCACTGTGACCTCCTGCTCTGTAACCTTTTAAAACAGCACATTCTGCCTCATCTCCAGCCACAGGGTCCCGTCCCCTGGCAGTGGGCTGTGTGCGAGAAGGAAGGACATCCTCTGTTGGGTCCCACACCTCCTGAGGCCTCCTCAGCATCCCTGAGCTGTGCCCGTGCGGGAGGCAGAGGTGCCCCAGCGGTGGCTGGGGTGTGTGTGCTGGTTGGGGATGAGAAGGTGGGTGAAGGGCCAGGCCAGGCAGGAGGCGCAGTCACCACTCGAGTGTGGGCGACTCGGGGAGGGCCCCCAGGGAAGAAGGGACTGAGCAAGGCTTGAAGAGGCCAGAGGAGTGGGCTAGGTAAGGAAGGGTCCTTGGAAGGAGGGGGACACGGTGTGGGTCTTGACTGAAGGTTTGGGGGTGCTAAGAAGTGGTTACAATTGTCCACAGAATATTTACTGTGGATGGTCTGGGTCTGTGGCTCAGACACGGGGTAGTCCCTGGGCCGAGAACGGTTTCCACCTAAAAGGGCTCAGGCAGCCTTCCTAGGGTCGCTGAGGTCTCCAGGGGGGCCTGCTATGGAGGTCCACCCCGTGACAGTCCGAGACCTCGTGGCTGCATGAGAATGCTGGCGACCTAGGGACACAGCCCCCGGGGCCTGAGCCTGGCTCTCCCCGCAGCCGCAGTGACCTGGCCTCCCAGGGAGCTGAGCAGAGGGCTGCCCTGGCCCCTACCTTCTGACAGACACAAAGCAGAGCTGGTTGTAAAAACTTAATTAAATGAAATATTTTAACAAGAAATTCCAAGAACAGAATGCCCTGCTCGCAAGCAAGCCCTCACAGAAATAAAAGCTGACAGGAAGCGTGTGTTCTGTCCAACAAGAGAATGTTTCT
>PVKM010031939.1:0-16620 GCA_004027735.1 Carollia perspicillata | reverse complement strand
AGAGACATCAGGTGGAAACAGCGTAGGGAACAAGAAAAGAAAGGGATAGTAAGTTCGAATAGGCCAGGTAATTGTGTTCACCTGTGGTAGGCCTTCCCCCGCATCGACAGAGCAAATGATGGTGACCCATTCTGAAACCTTTATTTCTGCTAAGGTGACCCTCGACAATGATGGAATGTTTATGGGTTTCACTCTGGGAGCACGTGCTGAAATCCCGTTGCGTAGAACAAGATGTTATTTGCTGGTGCACATTGTTCTGTGGGTGCCGGGAGACTGGCGGGCAGGAGGGGTGAGTGCCTAGGCCGGGCTTCCCAGTGACAGCCAATCCACACGACCCCTCCTCTGGGATATCCCGGCACCTCCGACTCAATACGATCAGTGCAGATTCCTGCTGTCTTCCTGTACCCCTCTTCACACCTGCCCTAGCCCCTCACATCCCGGTGACACCACCAGCTGTCCAGGTGCATAAGCCAGATGCTATCAGTGCCCCCCTTTCCAGCACCCCGCCCACCTGACCCTTCTACCTCCGAGACATGTCCTGAGCCTGTCTACCTTCCTCCATCTCCGTATCACCTCCCCAGTCCCAGCCCCCGCCCCCGTGCTTTCTAAGGTAGTCTAGGGTGATAATCTGGACGAGGGGGCTAGTCTAGTCTACCCTGAGCCTGGCCTCGGGAGACATCCGGTCCCACCTAGCCTGGCGGGCTTTTCTCTAGACTAGGGCAAGGGCGTCTTCCTGCACGCCCTGCTTTCCCTCTCCCCCACGGTCCCCTCTCCGTACAGCCAGGACAACTTGTTAAAACCTTCCAGCCCTGGCTGGCGGAGCTCAGTGGATTGAGTGTGGGCTGTGAACCAAAGGGTCACTGGTTTGACTCCCAGTCCAGGGCACATGCCTGGGTTGCAGGCCAGGTCCCCAGTGGGGCCATGTGAGAGGCAACCACACATTGATGTTTCTCTCCCTCTCTTTCTCCTTTCCTTCCCCCTCTCTCTGAGAATAAATAAAATATTTTTAAAAACTTTTAAAAATGACCAGAGATTACCACATGTACAGAAATGTGCATAAAATGTAAATGGTAAGAAAAACAAATCATCATAAAGCGAATGCCCAGGTAAAGATCACTCGTGTAGGTCAAGAACCCCGGAGCGTTGCCGGGACGCCCAGGGGCTCCCCAGCAGGCTCCCTGCCAACAGCACCCCCTTTTCCCCGGGAACTGCCACCCTGACCTAGATGTCAGCGCTGCCTTGAGTTTTTTAAACCAGGGGAAAAACCAGTTTAACTTCGCCTTTTAAAAACCTTTATAGTAATGGAGTTCTACTAATGCACACACACACATGCATCTGTTTTCTCTTTCTCAGCCTTAGTCTTGTCCACGTGCTCCTTGTAGCTGTAGTTCATTGTCACCCTGGTGACCGTTTCATGTAATGCAATACTATACAATGTATCCATTTGCAATTGTTAGGTATGTGGGCTGTTTTTTTTTTTTTGTTAACAGGACCCATACCAGCAATGCTCCTAATGTAAATCCTTGTTCGTGTCGCCTGGTGCACGCACGTACTCTAAAACTAGAATTGCAGGGTCACAGCGCTGAGCACTTTTCCGAGGCAGGGCATCAGCTCCATTCCCTCCGGGGGCACGGTGGGTTCTGGTTGCTCCATATCCTCGGCCACGCTAAGCTTTGGTGGCCTTTTTTAACACTAGCTGTCCTGAGGGGTGTGGTGGCGTCTCACTGGGGTTATACCTCCCCGATTTGTAATGAGACTGAGCACCTTTTCATCAGGCCAGTGGCCGCTCGATACCCTCTGCGTGAAGTGTGTGTCGTTGACTCATTTTTCCATCTTAGTCATTTGTAGAAATTGGTTACGTATTTTGGATATGAGTTCTTTGTTTTCGGCTACGGGTGTCTCCTAGTCTGTGGCTTGCCTTTTTTTCCCGCTCTGGAGTGTGTCTTCTCAGAAGAAGAATTTTAAGGCAGTCAAGAGCGTCAGTCAATATAGGTAGTATCGCCTGTGTTCCGTTCAAGGTTGATTTCGTCGTCTCTCCAGGTCACAGAGATATTCTCTTACTCCATCTTTTGAAAACTCTGCTTTTTCATTTCAATTTTCAATTGATCAAGTCTGCAATTCGCCTGGCATTGATTTCTCAGAGTGGTGGACGAGAGGAGTCCAGTGTCCCTTCTTCCGGTAGGTAAACCCAACGTCCCATTCATGTTGCGTGACCTTTTTTTAAAACTATCACGTCGCCCTCCTCATTCATCAGGCACAGTCGCTGACGGCCCCGAGCCCCTTACCTCTTTCTAACCAGACGGGCGTCTCGGCGTCAGCTCTCCTTCTCAGAGTTCCGAGCTCACGCCCGCCTCCGCTCCTCCGCACTCGCCGGTCTCGTTCCCCGGAGGGGGCTGCCCCCGAGTCCTGCCTGGTCCCCGTGTGTCTTCCGTGTCGGCAGCAGCCGAGTCTCCGAGGGCCTTCCTTGTTTACCTGGCAGACCTCTCCCCGTGGCTCCTTCTCCTGTAGGAGAAGCAGGTGGTCACTACATTAACTTTTTCTTTACTGTATCCCTCTCCATGAGAATGTCAGCTCTTTGAAAGCGGGAATCCTCTGGCAGGTTCTCTGCTGTGTTCCTGGCCCCGGGACAGAGCCCAGCTGAGGGCAGGTGCCCACTCACTGTTGGATGAGTGAACGAGCCCATCGGAGGTGTGTGAAATGAGAAACTCGGGAACAAACAGCCGCCCGGTGCCCACAGGGACCCTGGGGAAATTTGAAAAGGCGGTTAACGTGTGCTGTGAGGAGCTTCCTTATCTAACAAACACTTAATGTAGCGCTTACTTGTACTACTGTTTGAAGTTGCCTGCAAAACAGGAACTCATTGAATGTTTCTGAAGACCCTTTGAAGTAGGTATGACGTTGCCCCATTTTGCAGATGAGGACAATGAAGAGACACACGCAATACCCAAGGTCACCCAGCTGGGGATGTCGAGGAGCTGGGGTTCCCGCCCCGGCAGGACGCGTGTGAAATGTGGAACAGAGTGCAGACGTGGTCGGGATAGTGAGGGGGGTCTCCCTCTGTCTCTGGAGATTGGCAGGGATGCCCGGTGAGCGGCAGAGTTGACTGGAGCATCTTCCAGGGGGTTGCACGGGCTCTTAACCCTGCCGATGGCCCTCTGGTGAAGGACATGGGTCCTGGGAGGGTCACAGCAGCATCCACGTGCTGAGGAGGAGAAATCCCGCAGCGGAGCCCGGCATTCCCAGCTCTCTACACGCGTGGCCCCCTTCAGTCTAACCGTTACTATCTGTTAATTAGCGTTCCAGGGAACACATTTTAGGGAATAACATTACACTATAATAAATGAAACAGTTTAGGTATATTTAAAAAGTAAGGAAAAGGGCATAAACACAACTCTTATTAAAGTTTTGCTATATTTCCTTCCAGTGAAAGAAAAAGAGTTTTTTTAAACATAGCCGATTATGTTGAGAAGTTTTCTCTCGTGTTTTTTTCTTCTACTTAACATTTGATCTGTAAATAAACTTTGTTTCGTCGTCTTTGAAAAGCTCGCTTTTCGTCACGGCACTACATCCTGAGAAGCGACTTAAGTAAACTGAACTGGTTTACTTCAGTTGTTCGATTTGAGTGGTTTCTCTTTGTTATCAGCGTTGAGATGAATGGGTCTGGTGAAAAGGCCTTTTGTTTTTTTGGTTTTTGGGGGGTTTCTTTAGTAATACTGACCACCGTTCACTTAAGGCACTAACCCGAGTGACTCGGGCGTGGCTCACGTGTTTGTAAGGCCCGGACCTGTCAAACCGCCTTCTAGAAGATGCGCGCCAGTTTGCCGTCTGCGGGGTGCAAACCTCGCTTGTTTCTAGACACACCTGGGCGCCCCAGTTCTGATTGGAGAGTCCACTTACGAGGTGGGTAAGGGGTGCCATGGATGCTCTGCGTCCTAACCGTGACTCTTGTTCCCCGCGTAGTGGTGCAAGACTGTTGTTCGAGGACCATTCTCCCTCGTTGACGGTCCTGTAACTTCTCTCTTCTGCCAAGTAAGTGGCAGTTATATTTGTTCCTTGGCTGTCTGGGGATTGCGTGGTTGTACAACCAGTGTGGGTCCTGTTATTTAGACAGGCTAAGGCAGGGCCTGACCAGACACTGAGAGGGCTCAGCAGAGCTGCTTGGGTCGGGGCTGGGGGGGGGCCGACATCAGAGCTGAGCCCTTGGGGTGGGGGTGCACCCCTTCCTGGCCGAGCGCAGGCCAGCATTTGGGACCCCTTGCCCCGCAAAGGGTCTGCACACAATGCCTTCTCTCGTTCACAATGGAACTGATAGAAAAGATGAGTTTATCTGTTCTAAGTCATCTACATTTTATTAACATTTGAAGCTCCCCCATCCCACACCTCCAAAGTCCAAATGGAAACACCTTAAGGGATTTCAGGACTTTTAACCGGTTAGTGGAGAAGATGGCCTAGCTGGAGCTTGCCTGCCCAGCGCTTGCACTACGAAAGGTTTGCATTTCTGCCCCGCGGGCAGTTTCCGACGCCCTGGCCCATTGACCCCCGCCCACCCCTGCTTTGTTCCTCACAGAAAAGGGTCGCTGTTTGCCAATAAAGCTGTGCCGCATTGGACAGGTGAGGGTGGCTCCTGGAACAGTTGCATGCTCAGTTCCTGGCCTGTCCATCAGGACTAGATTTGTAAACCTTGAGAGAATGACTCTCCTCTGACCCATGTTTGCGGTGCCGACACGTTGCCCATCCTCGGTCTGGTTCGAGTCATTTGCCAGGGTGACCTGGCTGATACGCGGCAGCTCGGCCCGTGGGTCCCGCCGCCTTCCCTTTGCATCCCGGGTCCATGGAGGCTCTCTGAGTTTCTGCGGCACCAGAATCTTCGGTGCCCAGCTCGGCTGCACAGCGTCACCCTTGCATTCCAGAGGACGAGCCATCCCGGGTGTGCGAATAATGGGAATAGAGCAGTCAAGCTTTCTCGGTGCACATTCCAAGTGAAAGGGAACATTTTAATCTCCTGAAAAGCGATGGTGTTGCCGTGCGCCCAGCCTTGGCTTGCAGGTAGGAGGTGTCAGGATGGAAAAAGCCGTGAGTGCTGGTGGCCAAAACACGCCCGTGGCTGGTGAGCGCTTCAGAAGTTGCTCCTACAGTTGGCGTGGTTCCCTACACGTTTCTCATTCCAGGGATGTTGACTGATTATATAATAGAATTTTTTTTTTTTTTTTTGCTGAAGATAGCATTTTAGACTGCAAAAATGTTCCCTGCACTGGCTAGAAAATATGTTTAAAAAAACACACCAAACTTTGGCTTCAGGCGTCCTCCTTGGAAAATGTCACCGGGGTAGAGAGCAGAGTTGGGAAGGGAGGGAGGGGGGCTCGGGGGGCAGCTTGATTCATTTTCTTCAAACTGTCAGATCTCAACCCCATGAGTTTCTGAAGGTTGAAACGGTCAGGAAACGGCTGAAGGGAGAGAGCTTTCAAAGGCAAGGGCTGCCCAGTGAGATTTGCTGTCAACACATCCAACAACCTTGACCTTGGCCAGGTGCTGGGGCAGCGATAAAGTCCAGGTCCTCGCCCTCAGGTGCTACAGGCTGGTGTGTCTAGGGAAGAGAAATAGGAACCGTTGCGTCTGGTGGGAAAACCGAGCAGGGTGGTAACTGCGGAGGAGCCCAAACACGTCCGTGCTGAGGTGCAGGGTCTGGGGCGCGGGGAGATGATGAGCTCTGCCTTAGTGGTGTGGAATTTGAGGTGGGATGGGTCCCCTAGGCAGGAGCAAGTGCCAGCTGGTGGCTGGAAGTGGGGCCTAGAGAAACGGGGGGCTGGATGTAGGATCTTAGGGAGGGGGCGGGTGGGGTGGGAGGACATGGGGGCCTTTGAGGAGGTGTGGTTCCCCGACCAGGTAACGTGGGCAGGAGGCCTGGGACTTTCCTCTCTCTGCCCTTTTGGGCTAAATTAGAAACCCCAGGCTTCAGCTTCCCCGTCCAGCGCTGGCGTGATGCAGGTGGCTCTGGCGTCTGACCTCAGGGGCCTCTCAGTTCACTAGCTTCTTTGCAGCTCAGGCTTCTCCAACCTGCTCTGCTTGCCTCCTCCAGGTCCTTGCAGAGAAAGCTTTTAGGTTCCCCTTTTCAAAATGCCCGGCTGGTGGCGCCGGGGCACCCCGTCTCTCCAGGCTGGGTCCCCGCCTGACTTCTGCCCCTTCCTGAGCGTTCCTGCCTGCGCTTCTCCCCGTCGTACTCAGTCCTTCCCCTCCTCCCATCCCTCTAATCTTGGCGCCACCTCTTACTGCTCCGAGCAGGCTGGGGGGCAGGTGGATGAACCAGCTGGACAGCTGTAGATTGAGTTGACCCCACAGAAATTTCCTGTCAGCTCATCGAGCCATTTCAGTACAGTCACTGACACAGGTGGGCCCTTCTAAAAGGGATGGGGGGGGTCACTGCAGAGGTGACTTCAAGCTTAAGAGCTTCTATGGAATTGGAGATTGTCCCGAAATCTTTGAGCCCTGTCTCTGATAACCTTCCACCTCCTCCCTTGCAGTCTCTGCTGGGTCAGCATGTTTTGCTCAAAAAGTTTTGCAAAATGAATGTGTAAGGAGAGAGGCCGGCTCCAGGAAGAATCTACAATGCTGTTGCTATTTGGTCAGCAACCATTGGACACCTACTGTGTGCCCGATGCTGTGTCGGGAGGTGGGGTCTGCAAGGAGTGCCCAAGAAGGAGGCTGTCAGCCTGGCCGGAGCTCCCTACCCGTGCCCTCTCTGTGCCCAGCCTAGTTCACGAGGTGTTGGGTGTGCTGGCGGATTTTAGAAACTACCATATTTTGCCATGTACAATGCGTACTTTTTGTCCACATTTTTGAGGGAAAAGTAAGGATGCACATTATCCATGATAGTACTAATCCCGTGTCTATCTAAATGTTTTTAATTCATTTATCTCTGCTTATGCATTCCAAGTGTAGCTCTAGAAAGCAATAACGCTATCCATATGCAAAATAATACCCTGGAATATGATCATCGGTTTTCTTTCTAAATATAAATAAACTAAAAATTGAATTGAAAAATTAACACGAAAGACTTTCTTTTCCTGAAAGTCTGGGCCAAAAATGAAGGTGCACATTATACTCGGCAAAATGAGAGAGCGGGGACACCGAGGAAGGAAGTGAGGAGTGCCTTCTGTTTTTCAGTCACGGGGCTGCCACCCTCTTTCGTGGGCGTCACACCGTAACGTGTGGGACACCGTGACGTGTGGGTCGCGAATCAGCCAGACCGCCCAGCTCGGTCTGCGCCTGGAGGACAAGCCCGTTCCCATCCGAGTCACAGAGGTGACTGTCACAGGAGCGGAGGACAGAGTGGGACAGCTCAGGGCTGAGCACGCAGTCTGGGTACAGGGCGTTCAGCAGACGTCGACAGCGTGGAAGTGGGTCTGTTCCCGCACAACGTCCGAGGCTGCGCTGCGTGCGGTGGTCAGGGGGTCACCCACTCGTAGCCGGGGGCTGCTGCTTGACCAGTAGCATGTCTCAACCTTCAGGCAACTTGACACTGTGTTGCAGGTGTGGGTTCGGTGCCTGAGGGTTTCCTCCCCGTGCGGCCACGAGACCGCCACGTGAAGGCCCTCACTGTGCACACCCGCTTCGGGCAAGGTCTCCAGGATTCCTTCTGCCCTCGGGATGGAGGAGGAGCTGTGCGGCCTGGTGTCTGCGACGCCTGACTCCCTGGCCCCGCTGCCCGGGCCCCATCGCCGCGCCTGTGTGGGTTTGCGGTCCCCTGAGCCACGTGGTGTTCCCTGGCAGCGTCACCCTTGATGCTTTCTCCCTGCCTCTGTGCCAGCTGGGTCCTCTCCTCTGCGTGGTGTCTTTCTGAGTCCTCTTTCTGGGGACTTCAGCTTCATTCTTCAACACCCACCTTCAACAGCGCCTCCTGAAAACAACGTCCGTGACTGCCTCGGGCAGGCCATTCTTTTTGTTTCTTCATTACTGCTTTCATAACGTAATTATAATTATTCGTGTCATATAATTAGCTTATCATGATCAGCCGTCTTTCCAGATGTGCTGTGAGCTCCCCTGCCGTCTTCCCAGCCCCCAGCCAGCGGCTCCCCTGGGCGGGTCCCGAACCCTCCCTGGGCGGGTCCCGAACCCTCCCAGGACGGACCGAATCCACAGTGGTCATCATTACCTTCCCGGGTGGCTTCCATCTTCTTGGGCAGAGCTGTGTGTGAGGATCTTGGGGGTCTGGCGCGTGCTGGTGCTCACCGGGGGATGTCGGAGTTCATCTCAGTTCATCTCCCGGGTCCCTGGAGCCTCCACGGTGAGATTAGGTCAGCACCTGCTCTCGAAGTACTTGGGGCCTCGCACCTGTCTCAATGAGTCTCATTTTGGAGCGAGCTTCTGCACAGGCTTGTGGCTGATGCTCAAGGCCTTTGTGTGTGGATGCGCTGGCCTGAGGGCTCAGGTTAGGCCCCTCCTCCCCCAGCCCCAGCGTTGAGGATGAGGACAGGCTGGGGCCTCCAGGCACGGCTTTGTGCCCCTCCCTCCTTCCCAGGCCCTCGACCCTCCCCCGCGTTCTCCCCACTCCAGCACATCTTAGCTGGGACAGGGAGGGGGCATCCTCCTGCCCACAGTGGGGGCGGGACTGAAGTTACCCACCATCCCCCAGGGCCTGTAGCTGGCAGGGAGCTCAGTAAAGGAATGAACCAGCCTCACCTTCCCAGGGTCTTAAAAATCCCTGGGGCGGTGTGCTCCGTGACACAGAGGTCCCCAAGCAGGTCAGAGGTGACCGTTATAGCAGCTCGGGTTCATTAATTACATTCTCTGTATTGGCCATTGTTCTCGGAATTTCATGGGCATTAACTATGAGCTTTTTATTTTTTAGCTTTATTATAGTGTAATGGACTGTACTCAGGTTGGCCCGTGTCAAGTGTACAGTTTGAGAATTTGGGGAATGGTGTGTGCGTGTGACCACACGATAATCAAGATGCAGAAACCTCCCTCACCCCCACACTTCTTCATGCCCAGTTACATTCTCTCCCTTCCTGATCCCGGCCAGGTATTTTCTCTTCCTTATGACCTTCTTATGTTTCCTTTTTCTAGCTTACCTTATTGTCAGAATACAGTATATAACACATATAATGTACAAAATCTCTGTCAGTCAACTGTGTTATGGATAAAGCTTCCAGTAGTCACCAGTAGGCTATTTGCAGCTAAGTTTGGGGGAGAGTCAGCACCCCTAACTCCCACGTTGTTCAGGGGTCAAGGGCACCTACTCTGGTGTCAGGTTTCCCTGGTGTATTCCGCTTGGGGCCGCCCTGTGACCTCAGCGCTCCGGAGGGGCTCTCCTTTGATGCATTCCCTGGAGTGGGTGAGGGGGCAGGGGGATGCCCTGGGTGCCCTCCAGGGTTGTGGGGTCCTCATCGTCACTTTAACGCCTCCTGGTGCAGCAGGAAGACAGGCAAAGGCCCAGCCGCGGTGCTTTGACTCCGATCAGAAGAAAGCGGGCGTGTGGCCAAGGCTCCCGCCGAGCTCTGCCGTCGGCGGCCAGAGATGGGCACTCAGGCGTCCAGGAGCTCCTGGGCGCCTGCTCTGTGCTGGCGGCTGCTCTGGCAGTGCGTGGTATTAACTCACCGCGTCCTCCCAGCACGCCAGGAATCCAAGGCAGGGGGAGGCCACTAAGTGCAGAGCTGGGATTGCACGCCCCCAGCCCCACACCCGGCTGCGCTGTGAGCCCTGCACCTTTCGCAGAGCAGGGGAGCCGGGTTTTGCTCCTCCCACGGTTGGCCCCCGCCTGGTCTGGACGATGAGGGGATTTGAGGCAGTGAGCTGAAGTGAAATGAACACGATCGAAGCAGCACCCCCGAGAGAAGGGAGCCCTCTATAGGAGCCACAGCAGGACGAAGGGGGTAGCAAGCCACTCCAAGGGGGAGGTGGCCCATCCCGCAGGGAATGGGGGATGACCATTCGGTCAGGGCAGTCGGCGCGGCTGCACAGGGCTCTGTTTCGGGGTGTGGGTGCTCTGTTCCACCAACGAGGGGCTTTGTGGGCTGGGGTGCTCCAGTGGGGGAGGGGGGTGATAAACCAGGAGGTGGCGTCACGGCACAGGGCAGACGCAGAAAGGCCAGCGGCTGCTGCCTGAGCATTGCGGGGTGGAGAAGGCGCGCCGGAGAGAGGCAGAAACTCAGAGAAAGAGGAGCGCGTGGAGAGTCGTCAGAGTCTATTTTCGAAACTCGGACCGCACGATTCTCACACAAACAGACAGCAGGCATGTGTCACCGACTTGTTTAACTCGTCAGTGAGGGGGACAGCAGGATGGCCACGCGGTTCCGGGAAAGAAGCAAGAGGCAGACGCCCCTCCCTCGTGAAGGGTGCTGGCGTCCGGCTCCTAAGTGAGACGCCCCCGGCCAGCGTCCTACAGGGCAACGGAGCCATCACCTTCGGGCCTGTCTTTTCTCCCTCCAGACAGAAACGAGCGGCCGGCCGTTTACTCGTTGCCAGCCAGCCGATCTCCAACTTCACAAGGTCTGAGTCACAACAGGAGCAAATGATCGCTGTGACAATGTGCGCCGGTCATGTGCTCCTCTGGTGTGAAGACACCAAAAGGCTGGCAGATGTCCACCCGCCTAGTTGGGAGTTTGCGATAATTTTCCCCCACGTCTTTGAAGACGTGTCGGGAGAGGCTCCTCTCATGTCCCGTGGTTACTATGGTTACAAACACGTAGTGGATGGGTTGCGTGTTAGAGGATGCGGGCCCCCCATCGAAGGTAGTGGGCCGAGGATCATAGCAACATGACCGCAACGTCACGCCTCCCAGAATCCCGTTGGGAGACCAGCAACATTTTTGTTTTGTTTTTTTTTTTGAAAAGCTAAAATCCAGAAAGACAAGAAAGTGAAAATATGGGGCATTTTGGAAGCTGGAAGGCAGCAGTGTGAGCAGTAACGAAGTGGTCCTGGAAGTGGGGGCAGGGGTGGTGGGGCTGTAGAGAGGAGGTCATTGGGAGGGTGGGAAGCCTCCCCCCACCCTCCCCACCCCATTAGACAGCCAGACGACCCTCCTGCACCCCAAGTGCAGCAGAAAGTGAACGTTTCCTTTTTGGAGAGAGTGAAACCGAGGTTCCCTAGAGAAAAGGGATTGAGAGGAGATTTATATGCTGAATGGAGACCAAGCCGCCCCCCACCGACTCAGTTCCCAGCAAGCTGGCAGCCAGTTCCATGCCCACTTGGAGGGTGCTGGGAAGTTCTTTCTTCTCTGGAGACTCTGGACAGCCTGGGAGAAGGGATCTAAAGGCCTGTCCTCCAGAAGTCCCCCCTAAAACAGCTTGATCCCCAACAATGAGACCTTCAGCTGCCAACCTCGTCTGCATGCCCCACACGTCCCAGCAGCCCCATCGGCCAAGAATCACCCTGTGTCTCAGGGGGGCCTTGACTTTGCAAGACAGACAGAAGGGGAGCAATTCGAGGGGAGGGAGATGAAGGTTGGGGTGGGCATGTATTTCCAGGATAAAAGTAGGTTTTGTATTACCTACGTGGTATTCTTGCCAGGTGTTTAGTCTGGCTGAGCTCGTGGGGGAACTGGCGGAGCCACACATGTGGAATGGCCTACGAGAAGCTGACGGTGGGGCCTTCGAGAACCAGAAAAAAAGATGGGCCTACTCTAGACCAAGCCATGACCGCCAGATGCAATGGCTGGATCCGGACTCAAAAAATACTCCATGTATCCTGGGATATCATTCATAAATAGTTCAGCGCGTATCTCTGAAAGGCTGTTTTGAAAATGACAGCCGCCGTTGTTGCATACCGTGCTGCAGCTGAGAAACGATCTGTTTTTATTCTTTATTCAAATTGGACCTGGGTGTGTGCGGCCTCCTTGGGAAAGGAGGCCCCCGGAAGTGCTTTGCCTTTGCTCTCCCTTAGTCCCAGGACCTGGAGGTGGGAGAGGGGTTTCAAAGACCCATGGGAATGACTTTGGCCCTGTGTGATTTTCACTCCACCTTTTCTGAGCCAGGCAGGCCGGCCTCAGGAGGGCGGGCCTCCTGTGGGAGGGGGCTGTCACCTGTGGGAGGCGGTGTGGTTCAGAGGCCCCTCAGGCAGTGCGGGGAAGGCTGAGATCAAACCCAAGGCCGTCTCACCGTGTGTGGTCACGGGTACGTCAGCCGTCTGTCTCTTGGAAGGTGGCATCTGTGCGGATCTCCCGCACCCACAGCTGCCCCCACGGGCAGTACCTGTCTGCCTCACACCGAGCACCTTGCACCCGGTTTGCAGAGAGCGCGGGGACTCCAGAAAGTGTCCCGCACGGCGATCCCAGCTCCGCCTTCTCTTCCTGAACTCCCAGCAACACCGGCTTTTGTCACGGTTTTTCATTATGCTCAGCGTTTGAGAGCCAAATCTGAATTCTAATTCATGCTCTCAATATACTGAGTCTTAAAAAATAGGGCATTTCAATATCCCATTACACAGAGTTAGGGAACCTTTAAACACCAGGCACAGCGTTTCGCAATTGGCCTGTCTGCCCTATTTTTGTTAATAGATCTTTAATTCTCTCTCAGCATTTGTTCCTATCCTTCGGTTTTATTAAATTTCGAAATGCACATGTGCGTTTGAGTCCTCTGGGTAAACCAAATGTCAACAGATTATAGAGTTCATTTTTTTCATTGCCTGCTGGCCTCCAGAGTTACGACAATAACCCAAATCTGATTAGAAATGAGGTTACGAGCCCCCGCCCTCCTTACTCCAGAGCTTCTCATAATAAGACCAGGGAAACGTGAGAAATTAAGCCAATGATTAGGTTCCCCTCAAACCCTTATAACTTTTCTCCCACATTCTTTTCCGGGGATTGGGCTTGGTAGAATGACGTAGAACTCAACCCTTCACTCCAATGAGGGAGCTGGGCACCTTGAGTATTCTCAAGGTTCATGGAGGGTTCAACCAGGGGAGGGTTGGGGGGATGTCGCTTCCCACCCACTGGGACGGCCGTGACTGAGCGAAAAGGAAACGAGCTTTGGGGAGGCTGTGGAGAAGTTGGAACGTCTGCACGTTGCTGGTGGGAGTGGAAGATGGGGCGGCTGCTGCGGGACGCAGGTTGGAGGTTCCTGAACAGCGGGGACATGGAATTTCCACGGGGCTCAGCAGCTGGACTGCGTCGTGGCCACCCACTGCCATGGAACATGGGCGCTCACACAGGCACACATGCGTGTGTGCGTGCATGTCCACGGTGGTGCTGTTCAGAATAGCCGAAGGTGGAGACAAGCCAGATGCCCACGGACTGATGTCAGCAGGACCAGTGGCGGTATATCCATGCAAAGGAATATTACTGAGCCGTAAAAAGGGATGGCTGACTAATCCACGTGTGGAGGGGCCCGGAGAACATTACGCTAAGGGAAGGAAGGTGCACAGGGAAGGTCACTTATTGTGTGATTCCACGTATATGCAGTGCCCAGAGTAGATGCGTCCATGGAGACAGAAAGTACTGATACGTCGGGGATTGTTAAAGGCGGGGGGCAGAGGGGGGCTGGGGGAGTAGCTGGTTAAGGGTAGGGGGTTTTCTCTGAGGGTGAAGAAAGGTTTAGCAGTTAGAGTGGGGGGCAGATTACCCAACCTGGTGAATGTACTAAATGCCACTGAGTCATACGTTTTTAGATTATGTCGTGTGACCTCCGCCTCCATCGTAGAAAAAGAGGGAGATGTTCCGGGTTCTCGCAGCAGCGTTCTGCCTACTGTGAGGCCAAGTGAGGGAGCCAGGTGATCTGACGGGGTGTGATGCCGAAGTGGGCACACGGGTGGGCTCTGGGCTCAGGCCCCGCCTTGTTCAAGCTGTGTGATGTTGGGCAAGTTGCTTAACCTCTCTGAGGCTCACAGCCCTCCTCCACGAATGCAGCTGCGATAGGGCTGGCCGCCCAGGTTGGCGGGGAGACCGGGCTCCACGGTCAGCCATGGAGGAGCTCAGACTGGCAGCCCGGGGCGCGCCTTCCCAACACCTGGTTTCCTTTCTGCAGAACCAAGAGTGAGCACCCTGCCTGGCACAGCCTTGTCACAGGGGTGGTACCCAGACAACTCCCAAGTCTCTGCGTTTCTCAGGCCAGAGGGGCTATGGGGGACACTCAGAAGGTGTCTGTGTTTTCTCTCCTCTGGGATCTGCCTGTCACGCTCTGCGTGCAGGAGTCTGGGCTGGAGCTGACAAAGCCCTGGAAGCCCTTTGCCAGTGGGCAGGCAGGCCCGTGTCTGTCCAGCTCCTACAGAGAGGCGCCAGGCGCACCCCGGTCCCCGGTGGGGGCATGCGTGGTTCTCCAGGCAGGGATAATCCTCCCAGCTCCAGGGTCAGCTCCGTAAAGCAGCTTTCACTCGGCGCTGGGAGAGCTGAGGGTCCGTGAGGTCAGAATCGAAGTCAGTGGTTCTCAGCTCCCTCTCAGAGGACACGTGGGCAGTGTCTGGAGACAGTTTCGGTTGTCACAACCCCAGGGGAGGATTTCTGCCGGCATCTGGTGACTAGGGCCCGAGGATGCTGCTAGCATTCTGCAATACACAGGCAGCCTGTGGACAGAGAACAGTCTGACGCAGAATGTCAGTGGTGGGGGGCGTGAGACCCCTCAGCCAAGTGCAGCTGGGCGAGGACAGGTTTTCCTGCCCGGGGAAACTCCGCACGAGGGTACCCTTCCTGCCTGCCACACGCATCACAGTCACCATCTCAGCAGCCAAGCTGGCGTCTCCCCACTTCATGGACAAGAAAAGCGAGACTCGGGGGTGAGTGACTTGTCCAGGGACCCACACCTGCCAAGTGGCTGAGCTGGGGTTTGAACCTGGGTCGGTCTCACTATTTTCTCAACAGCCCGTAAGTAAAAAACAGGGAGAAGATCACACGTTTAGGCTGCCTTATGAAGACCAAACGGGGCAAGGTGTGGTTTTGGATAAATGGAAATTACGGAGCACCTTTCTTGGCTGGGAGCCGTGTGGCTGGCGTATGGGGGGTGGGGTGGGGGGCAAACCGGAACACAGGCGAATCAGATGCAGAACATGAACAACTAAGAGCCCAAGGGAGCAGCACGGTGTGCCCAAACTGAGGAGGTGCTGTCTGGGTGAGGACGGAGATGAGAGGCTGCGGTCAGCATGGAGAGGAGAAAGACGGGAAGGGTGTGCTCGGTGGGCGGAACAGCACAAGCAAAGGGGACTGAGCACTGAACCGACCTGCAGGAGCGGTGTGGACTGAAAGCCGTGCAGAAGGGCTTGGGCCTCATCCTGAGGGTGAGATGGAGAGGACAGCTCGGTGTGTGTTCCGGATCGGGCACCTGGCTGCTGTGTGGGAGGCGAGTGGTCAGATGGGAGGATTCAGGCAGTGAAGCCGTAAGACGCAGGGGCATGGGGAGAGAGAAGACAGATTAGAGGCAGTCTGAGCAAGTGCAGAGGAAGTCTGGACTCTGGGAAAGCGGGAGGGGGGCCCAGGGCCACCAGGGCTTCTCGTGAGGGTGTAGGGATCCTAACTGAAAGGGGGGTGCAGGAGTTGGGGTGGGAGGTTTGCATTTGAGCCGCCGTGGGACGGGCAGGGGGACCCACGCAGGGGCATTTGTCCGACACAGACTAGGTTGGGTCTGACCTCCGGGGACGGGGTGTGCCTGCCCTCGGGCTGCTTTCCCTCCCGTCGTCCGTGGCACCCAGACGTGTCTCAGGCGGCAGCCGTCCCCTCTTTCCCACCGCTCTGTCGACCTCCACGTTCTGAATACCCAAGAGACCGGTGTGTCCCCTCGGCTGTTGAGGAATGTTCAGGTTGCTCGGGGCTGCTGCGGATAATGCTGCTGAGAACGTCCTTGGACCCGATGAAGCTCTGGCTTTGGCTGGGTGTGAGGAGCACAGCTGGGCCGTGGGAACGGGCCTGGACCACCTTCACAGACGCAGCCACACGGTTTCCCAAAGTGCGTCCCCGACGACGCCCCCACCAGAACGCAGGGAGTGCTCGTTACTCCGCCTCCTGACCGCGGTTTCTCGTCCGGCGTCCTGCGATGTTCACATGCATCTCCCCGAAGGTGAACAGCTGGGGCGTCCTTCCCCGTGTTTACCCGGAGAGCTTTTTCTTTCTCGCGTGCTCGCCTGCGTGTCCTTTTCTGTTCAGACCCCGCGAGGGGCCTGTGTCTCTCTGCAGCCTTCTGCTACACCCTCTGTCTGACTGGCATCCGGTCCCTCCTCAGATACGTGCCCTGAGTGTCTTCCGATCGCCTCCAGATTTCATTTTCGCTCTCTCGCTGGAGTCTTTTCGGGGCGAGTGTTCAGTTTAATCAGTTGCAGTTAATGAAGAATAGAGACAGCCCGGCCCTCGGGGGCCGCGCAGCGTGTGTTAGCTGGTTAGGCTCCATCAGGGGCACTCTTCTCACGTCATCCTGCCATCCACCATGCAGACCTGCGAGCGGGGTGGAAGCAGCCACCGAGGTCAGAGCAGGAATGGGGTCGAGGGTTCAAGCTACCACCTCAGGAGGTCCTGCGTTGACCTCCTGACCCTACGGGAAACAAAGCGATTGGCCAGGCCCGGACATCAGCCCTGTGGCCGTTCTTGGAGAATCCTGGGCTCCAGAAGTGGTGGGGGACTGTTTCTCCAGGCTGTGACTCAGAGGGCCCTGCCTGGGGCGTCCTGCCCTCCAGTGGCAGATGCAGGAAGTGCATCTCTTCTAGGCCCCC